>PVJX010013912.1:13997-46310 GCA_004027295.1 Dolichotis patagonum
CTTGTCATCTTCAGTGTAGTTGCCTATACTCTTAGACTTGATGCTATCAATCATAACAGATTTAAATAAAATCAGTCAATATAAAGTAGCAATCTAACAACCCAGATTCAAATAAGATCAGTCATAATAAGACAGTATAAGTTATAAAGGGCTTCAGATTAAGTTGATAGGAAATTAGGGATGATTACCATAATATGTCTTCTTATTTTTGGGATAGCTGACCATGTCCTCAAGTCTAGCGTAAGTAGACAAACTGGAACAGCACGTAATCCATCCAAGCAGAGTGATGAGAACAATGTAAATTTTCAATGTTGTTACCCAATTAACAATATCCTCTGCCTTCCTTTTTTAGACAATTCCTCCCCTTTCACCCCCATAGGGTGCACTGCACATTTTGGGTCCCACTGCCTCCCTATATAGAGCATCTCAATGGGCCCTATCTCCTGATCTACTGTGCCTGTGTTTCTCTCTGTTAATATTTCAAGGCCATCTATACTAGAGATTACAGTCAATCTTCTCTGCCTTATTTCTGCTATTCTGTTTTTCTGCCATTGGTTGTCTATTTTTCTGTTCCACTCCACTGTCTGCCCCGTTCACTGAGGCCTCTCTGCCATTGTTCCTGAAATGCTCATATTCTTGTTCTCTCTCTCTCTCTAAAATGTCCTTCAGTATTTTTTGTAGGGTTGGACTGGTGGTCACAAATTCTCCCAGTTCCTCTTTGTCATGGAAGCATCTTGTTTCTCCATTAATTTCTAGAGAGAGTTTTGCAGGATACATCAATCTGGGCTGGAGGTTGTTCTCCTTCAGGGCTTGAATTGCTTCACTCCAAGCTCTTCTTGACCTGATGGTCTCTGTCGAGAAGTCTCCCGTGATTTTGATGGGTTTTCCTTTATAGGTGATCTGTTTCTTTTCTCTGATGGCTTTTAATATTCTGTTCTTATATTGAATTTGTGGCATCTTGATTATTATGTGTCTGGGTATAGCTCTGTTTTGGTTGTAGGTGGCTGGAGTTCTGTATGCTTCACGTATCTGCATATCATTTCCTTTTTCTATGCTTGGGAAATTTTCCTTAATAATTTCTGTGAATAGCCTTTGCAATTCCTCTGTTTTGACTCCTGCTTCTTCATTCACATGCTTTATTCTTAAGTTACAGATACTCTTGTCATCCTCTAGCCTTCCAATTGTTACTGCCTGCTCCCTTGTTATTTTTAAGAGATCTTCTCTTTCATGATCACACATTGCAAGCCTGTGTTCAATTTTTGATAGTCTATCTTTGGTTTCTTTCAAGCAGTTTTGCCAGTTTTCTATGGAGTCTTTAGTTTCCTGATAATCTCTTTGAACTTGCTTCATGAATTCTAGATTTTTCTTGTTTCCTTCATTAAACTTTTCTCTCCTTTTGTGTTCCTTCATTCTTCTGTCTGTGTCTTCTTGAGGGGTGCCTGGCCTTTCTTTTATTAGTCTACTTATCTCTTGTTTAATTTGAATTAATATTTCAGTTTTGATCCTGCTTACAAGGTCCTGAAGATATCTCTTTATGTCTGCTACCACTGTGTTTGATGTTGCATGTTGGCTGCCCTCAATCTCTTTTGTATTTACCTCTCCTGGATCAATGTTCTGAGGGTTGGGGGCTGGGTCTTTTTTTCTTATTTCTCCCCCTCGTCATGTTTTTGGTTCCTTCCATACAAGTGTACAGTGTAATTCCCAGCCCCTTTTCTTGTTGGTTAAGGCCCCTCTGGAGCATGCAGGCTAGGGGCTTTTGCCCTCTGCCATCCGCTATCGGAGAGTGAAGTTCAAGCAAGGGCAGTGTGCACTGGCTCCTCTCCTCCGGGCCAGTCAACCTTTGAAGGCCTTCACTGAGTCAGTGTGCGGCTGTGCTCAGGGAATTAGTTTTTGGCAACTCACTGGGTCCCGGCCAGGGGCACGGCCCAATCCAAGCAGATTCCACCAATCCACTTGGCGAGGGGAGCAGCCAACTGAAGCCACTTCCTCATGGAGTTAAGGCTGTCCTGCCCAAATCCAACATGTCTTCCAGTCGGTTTCCCCTTTCCCATGGGAGGGTCTTATTCCCATCACTCACCGCGTGTTGATGCCAGTCCCTGAGAACTGCTGGGCTCCCATACCTCCGACTTCAGCGCAGCTGTGGCGCAAAGGCATGGTGCCTCTGGGTGGGTCGTGTGCAGGGCCGGGTCCGTGCGAGCCACACACAGGGATGTTCAGCTCCACCCTCCAGCCGCTCAAGCCAGTCACATCGGTGCAGTTTGGTCGGTCAGGTCGCTCTTGGGCAGGAATTCAGGCGGCTCGAGGAGGGCGTCGTGCTTGCTGATCTTAGCTTCAATAATGGTAGCCCTGGGACCTCATATTTGAGCGGTTTTTTAAACTTTAGTTTCTTCCTGGGTTGAGAGAGTCTATCTCTCTCTGTTTGGGTCTCTCCAGGGTGTTAAATTCTGGCATTTAAGCTGTCTCTCTCAGAGAGGATCTCTCTCCTGCTACCTACCGGTCCGCCATCTTTGGAAACTCCCAGTTCTATGTTTAATTTTTTGAGGAATCTCCATCCTAGTTCCCACAGTGGTTGCATACCCACCAACATTTTAGAAGGGAATGCTTTCTTTAAAATGTCATCAACATATGTCATCTTTGTTGCTCCTATTATAGGAGCCATTCGTTTTTTGTACCGGGAATTGAACTCAGGACCTCATGCTTGCCAGGCAGGCGCTATTCCACTGAGCTATATCCCCAGTCCAATATAATGGCCATCTGAACAGGTGTGCTGTGATATTTTATTATGGTTTTTATCTGCATTTTCCTGAACAGTAGTGATGTTGAACATACTTTCCTATGCCTGTTGGCCATTTGTATGTCTTATTTGGAGAAATGTCTATGCAAGTCTTTGTCCATTTTTAATCAAGTCACATATTCTGGGTATTGACTTTCAGGAGTTCTTAATTTTTTAAATGAACTCCTTATGAGATGTGCAGTTTACAAATATTTTCCCCATTTCGTAGCTTGTCTTTGCCTAGCTGTTTTTCTTTTGCTGTCCTAAAACCTTTCTATTTTGCTGTCATCACATTTGGTCTATTGGGAGTTTCCCTGATCTCTTTTGGGTATCATTGCCTGTACTTTGGTGTTAAATTTAAGAAATCATTCCAGAGACCAATGTCAAGAAGATTTACTCCTGTTTTCTTGCATGAGAATAAGTTTCAGGTCTTAGGCTTAAGTGTTTAATCCATTTTGAGTTAATTTTTCTGTGTGATATAGGATAAGGATCCAGTTTCATTCTGTTGGGTATGGATATTGAGTTTTCCCAAAATCATTTACTGAAGAGACTCTCCTTTCTCTCGTGTGTTCCTGGCACCCTTGTCAAAGATGTGGGCTTATTTCTGGGACGTCGATTCATTGCAATGTTTTGCGCGACTGTTTGTATGCCGGTACCTTAGAGTTACGGGAGTGTAATGCCTCTAACTTTGCACTTTTGTAGGATTGCATTGACCCCTGGGGAGATTTTGAATCTTTGGATTTCTTTTCTCTTTCTGTGAAAAACACCTTTGGAATTTTGACACTGACTGCATCCACTCTTCAGATCACTTCAAGTAGGATGGCCAATTTTTTTCTTTTCCTCTTTCCTTCTTCCTTCCTTCCTTCCTTCCTTTTTTTTAGATCGGGTCTCACCTTGAGGTCCAGGATGACCTTGACCTCACAGCAATCCTCCTTGCCTCAGCCTCCTGAGTGCTGGGATTACAGGTATTCACCACCACGCACAGCTTGGATGGGTGTTGTAATGTGTCAATTCTTTCAATTCATGAACACAAGATGTCTTTTCACTAATCTGGGTCTTTACTTTCCTTCATTAACTGTTTTAATTATCAGCATGCAAGTCTTATACCCCTATAGGTATGTTCATAAGTATTTTATTATTTTTGTTGATATTGTGAGTGAGTGGTTTTCCTCATTTCCTTTTTAGGTAGTTCATTGTTTGCATATGGAAATGTTACTAAAGTTTGCATGTGAACTTTGTATCCTGCAACTATTCTAATGTATTCATTCTAACACAGAAAATTTTTATTTTTTCCTCTATATTCAGGTGCTTTTGATTTCTTGAATGTGCCCATTTTTGTTCTGGCTGAGACTTCTAATTAGAAGTGGTGGGAATGAGCATCCTTAGCTTGTACCTAAAATAGAAGGAGAGCTTTTAATTTATCTCCATTGTTTTGATGTTGACTGTAGTCTTCTCACACATGGCCTTTACATTGTGTTTAGGCAAGTCCCTTCTCTAACTATCAGTTTAGAGTTTTAGTTTCAACCAAACGCTTTTTCTGCATCTACTGTGTGATGACCCTGTGCTTCCCATGTTTGTTTGTTTGTATTGGTTTTTGTCTTTAAATGCAGGAGACTAGCATGAGCCTCTCTCCTCACAGTCTCTCCAAAGCCACATAGAACAGAGGTGGGCAGAAAGAGGGAGCCTTATAAAGTGGCCCCAGTGTCTGGACAGAGGTCTCTGATGCCACAGTGCAGTGGAGCCCTGCATGACTCTGTTAGTGAGGTTGTGAAACTTCTCTGGAGGCAGCATTTCAGAAACAGGGCTGGAATTTTTATTGTGTCATAAAAGTGAGCCTATAGGAAAACCCTATAATATGACAGACACTAGATGGTGGGGAACAAGGGCAGTGACTGGGACAGAGCAAGAATCCCACGTGCCATGCACATGATGGGGGGGGGTGAGGGTGTAAAGCAAATTCTTGGTAAGAAGGTGGCTAGGCGACAGGAAAACTAGGTCTCCAAATTACGTAGGTGGGTGCTGTGTGGGGATGTAGAAACTCCTCTTGGATCCCTGTGTCTCCCTGTGTCTTTCTAACCTCCCCCACTAAGCAGTGGGAGGAACTTAGGGTAGAACTCAATAGGAATGCCCCTTTTTATCCCTAAATAGGAGCTTGTGTACCTCAGAGGAACACAGAGCGTGCACATTTCTTTGCTTTTCCCTTTGTCTCATCCTGAGTCCCTAGACCATTAGCCCTGTTGCCGTGGGAACGGAAGCTGAGTGTCTGATGCACTCATTCAGTTGTGAGAGAAAAGCAGAGGTGCCCCTTGACGTAAAGGCCCTTGAGGGCAGAGATTTTAGCAAAGTTCGCACACTGAATGAATTCACAATTTCCACAGGTAAAGCAATCCTTGCGATTACTATTACATCCACCCCCACCCACACACATATATAGCCCTCCTCCCACTGACCAGCTTCATCCTGAGCAGGTCGTTATGGAGCACTACAGTGGGTGGCCCATAGTGGGGGACTTTCAGGGCTTCAGGAAGGGGACTTGTTTCCTTAACTGTGTCTGTAGGAACCAGGTCTGGCAGGGGAAAGAAAGAATAGGTGAAGAGCTTGGCCTGGGCAGATGTAGTCTAGAGGCATGGAAGGTTCCTTTGTTGTCGGGGAAGGCATTCCTGTTGCCATGCAAGGCTGAGATTTGGGACAGCCAGCAGAAAAGAGGCATCCTCCGTGTCCCCGCCCCCTCCTTTTCTCCATCTCTTGCCTCTGAGATGGTGCCTAGGAGGAGCCCCAGACCAGACTTGGGAGGGAGACTCCTCTGTTTCCAGAGGCAGGGTGGAGCACTCAAACCTGGCAGATGGCTTCTCCTCCCCACTGCAGCCTCTTAACTCTCTTTCTCCCCTCTCCCTGCTCTTACTTTGTGGTCATGTATGACCCTTTGGAAAGGCCCTCTCCCCAGTCTCTTTCTCTTTGCTCACACACCCATTTCCCCTAAACACCATTCCACTGTCCTCTCTTCCCACCTCACTTCTGCACCCCTCGTCACTGCCCATCTTTCCTCTGTGCCTCCTCCCTCTTTCCTCCCCACATTATCTTTCAGTTTGTCCTTCGTATGTTCCCCTTGTCCCTTGTTTCGTCTTCTATTTCTCATTCTTGTTTTCCATTTTCTACTTGCGTTCCTCCTCCTTCTCACCATGCCTTTGCTTCTCATCAAACTCCGTTCCCTTTCCCTACCCTGCTACATATGGTGTGACTAATATTCCAGTCACTCGGTTATGATGGGCCTGATTTGGGCCATGTTGTGTTCAGCCTACGAGGGCAGTGCATCATAAAATGAATCACAGGCATAACTCTCAGATTGCAAATTACCATGAGAGATATGGGACTAAATAACAGGAAGCTATGGGAGTAAGAAATGGGAGAACTAATTTCCGTGTTGGGCCCAGTGAAGACAATGCCACGGGCTTTGGTTTTTCTGATACCCAGTATCCTCCCACGGCCTCTAGGTAACCACCTCCCTTGTGAGTTGGGGGCAAGTGTCCTCTTCCATCTTGGCAGCACGATGGACTCACTTAGGGCCGGGGAAGGGTGGGCTGCCCTCTACTAGTCCAAGTGTGAACATGAAGTCCAACTGGGTGCCGACTTCATGCAATCTGACTGACTGACTGAAATGGGCTGAGGAGCAGTTTCCACTAGTCAGTGGCACCTTTGTGCTCTCTTCATTCATCTGTTCTCTTTCTCACCTCACTTTGTCTCTCCCAACCTCTCCATTATCTCCATCCTGTCTTTTCTTAAAGGGTTGGCCCCACAAAGACAAAGAGGTTGAGGGAGGCCACCCTAGAAACACTGTAGCAGGAGGCGAACAGGACACAGATGAGTGCTATCTGACTAGCTGATGTAAAGGAGCTAGATTTTAAGGCAGCAGTAAGGAAAGCCCACCAACGTCCATCTTGATGCGCACTTCACCAGGTACCAGGCGTGGTTGGCACATAGTCCTGTGTGTTGGCGTTAGTCTTATAAATCGCACAAACGTGCTACGAATCGACCAGGCACCTGGATCCCTTCTCAGCTCCTTGTGGCCTGGCAAATTGCTCTCTCCCAGCTCTGGGAGTTTGGGGACAGATTCACTGTCTGCACAGCATGAGCCAGCAGATTTATGGACTCTGGAACCTGAGGCTCAGTTGAGGGAATAGCCACATATCCACACCCCGCACGGGCCATCTAAGTTTCTGTCTGCAGAGATTTTCGCTCTCTAGGCTCGCTGGAAACTCCAAGTCCAGATTGCTGGCATCTTGCCTGTACCCTGCACATGCAGAGGGTTCTTGCTTGGCTTGTCTAACCTTCTCAAGAGAGGAGACTCAGTAATCTGTTGAGCAAAGGCCTCCCAAGTTGCCTTTATCACTTGCCTTTAAATATTTTCTAATTCCCACATGTGTATTTTCATGAGGCCAATGGTTACGTAGCAGGAGCTTTATGAATTTAAAACTTATGGGGGATCCTGTAGTGATCTTTGTTACTAATTTCTGGATTCCTGGCTCTGTGGTCAGAAAATATACAATTGACCAAAGAATCAATTTTTATGATGCACTTGGGATTCTATTCATGTAAAAATCTTTTTTGTGACGTTGAACCCAATTAACCACAGCCAGGTTGTCATGGCAAACACGTGGAATCACAGTACTATGGGAGGCTGAGGTAGGAGGTTCACGAGTTCAAGCCCAGGCTGTGCACTTTAGTGACTAAGCAAGACCCTGACTCAAAATGGAAAATAAAAAAGAGCTGATTATATAGTTTGGTGTGAAATCCCTGCTTCAATCCCCAGTACTTCAAAGACAAAACAACAAAACAAAACAAAACAAAACACGCATTTGTACCAAATATGAATGCACCCCAGAGTAAAATGTTACACCAGAGACATCCCAATAACTTCAGTCCAGCTCAAGAAACCCAGTATTGCTGGTAACCGAAAAGCAAGCTCATGCCTTTCTTTGGTAATACCACCAGCCGGTTCCGCAAATCTGGCCACCAATTTGACTTTTAACTCTTTAATTCTGCCTCTTTGTGAACCTTCTTACACATAATCAGTAGGATCGTTACATTATATATTCTTATGAACTGGCTTTCTTTCAGCAGTATCATGTTGTTTTGATTGATTCCTATTCCTATTTGTTGTCCTGTGTAGCTGTAGTTCATTTCTCTTCATTACCGAATAGAAGTCAGTCACAGAAATGCATGACAATATTTCAAAAGTTTCCATTTCCAACACGGCATTTAAGTAGTTCCCAAGGTTCGGCCTTGTTGTTGTTACTGTGTGAATATTCAGACACATGCCCTTCGGTGAGCAGAATTATGCCTTTACGGTTGTACTCCCTGGGCCTCTTTAATTACTTTTTTGTCCCTTATTTCACTGCAAGCTGCAAGCGGTGACAGCAGATATATCTAGGTCTTTTTCCTTGCTTCCACAAAGAAGGCTTTCCACATTTCAGCATGAACTGCCATGGGCTCTGTTGGGTTTTGGGATAGTCACGTTGGATGAAGAGAGTTCCCTCTTAGTCCCAGTTTGCTTGGAGGTTTTCTCATAAGCAAATCTTCACTTTAAAAGTGAAGATTCTGCTTCCATAAGGAATATTATATTTTTCTCCTTAGTGTATTACTTTTGGGACACAGATGGAGTCTTTTAAAGGGTGAGACGCTTCACTCAAAGTATTTTTGACTTGTCTGTGATATAATTTGCCTTAAGATGTATAACTGGCTTGCTTTGGTAACACGTTATTCAAGACTCTTCTCTCTGTGTTCATGTGAAAGATGGGCAGGCCTATGCGTTTCACTTCTTACCATGCTCTTGTAACAGTTTTTACCTCCTAACACCAGCTGGGAACTGCTCCCTCCCTTTAATATTGTGCGGCAGAATGTAAGACTGACATCCTTTTTCCCTGAAATGTTTGATGGGATTAAATTTTGGAGCTCTCGGGAAGTGGAAGCTGTTTCAGATGGTGGCTGTACTTGGCGACGTCCCTGAAACTGCAATCATCCAGTATATAGAGCAATTCTGAAGTTCAGGTCATCTTTTTTTTTTGTCATTTTGGTGTGTTTTCATGGCATGTGCACATTCTATCTGGATTTTAAAGTTGGTTAGCATAAAGTCTTTCATGATTAGGACTAATGGTCATTTTAGTGTCTCATTGTTGATGGCCATGTCTCCTCAAACATTGCAGATGTTTCTATTTTCTATTTTTAATTCTTTCTATTTTGTTGGG
Organism: Dolichotis patagonum; assembly: GCA_004027295.1. Taxonomy (NCBI): domain Eukaryota; kingdom Metazoa; phylum Chordata; class Mammalia; order Rodentia; family Caviidae; genus Dolichotis; species Dolichotis patagonum. The sequence continues at coordinate 23,013 of PVJX010013912.1, forward strand.
GCCAACACAAGATGAATGTGAATTGTACTACTGTCTTTATTAAGAGCCCATTTTTGCTGTCTTGTTTTACTTGTAACTGGTTTACACTTTTATCTTCATTTGATTGCTCTGCTTTCTTTAGGTTTCACCTGATTTTTCTACTTGATTTTGACACAGATCGTTAAACTTCTGTCTTTTTTTTTCTTATGTAATACAGCCATTTATAGTTGCCCTCTATGTTTTTATTATGATTCAGCTGAAAATACTTTGTAATCTACTCGATGAGTTCTTGTTCGAGCTGTGGGATATTTAGAAGCACATTTCTTAACTTAGGTATACGTAGAGTTTCTTTCTTTCTTTCTTTCTTTCTTTCTTTCTTTCTTTCTTTCTGTGTTTCTTTGTTTCTTTCTTCTTTCTCCTCCACTCATTACTACTGTCTCCTTCAGCTTTGCCTAACTTTGGCTTAAATGCTTTTCCTTTTTCTACTTCTTGTAAGATAAAGTTTACTTGTAGAATTGAGACCATTTTTCTTTTTAATGTGAGTATTTACAGTTCTAAACATCACCCTTAACAGGACTTTCCTTGTATCTAATAAACTGAGGCATATTGTATACTGGATTTCATTTGTCTCCAGGCATTTTCTTTTTTTCTCTTTTATTTATTTTTTCTTTTCTTTTTCTTCCATTCTTTCTTTTGTTCTTTTGTGTGTGGTTTTTGTGTGTGTGTGCTAAGAACTATTTTTTTCCCTTTGGTACTGGGGATTGAACTCATGACCTTGTGCTTGTCAGGCAGGTGCTTGCTCTGCTGACATAAATCCCTGGCCTTTATTTTTTATTTTAAAGAGGATAAAACAAAGGGAAAAAAACCCCGGAATAACAGCAATCAAAACAAACCAGTGTAAGTGATACAGGATTTCAAAACAATACAAAATCAACAATAGTTACCATAATGCCTCTTGTCTTCAAAATAGCTACAGATATCTTCAGAAGTAGTAAAAGTCAAACAGAACAGAATAGACTAGAACCAATAAACACAAAACAATGAATGCAATAAAGGACTTCAAAGCAAGACAATAGAGGCTGGGGATTTAGTTCAGTGCCATGAGCACCTGCCTGACAAGCACCAGGTTGTGAGTTTGATCCCCGGCACAGAAAAAAAAAAAAAAAAGAACCAAAACAAGACAATAGTCAATCCAAAATGCCTACCATAATATACCTTGCTGTCTTTGAAACAGCTACTCATGCCATTGTATATCACTAAACCAAACAAAACAAAACAGAGCAAAACCCAACCCAACAATAGAAGGCAAATGATATAGGACTTCAAAGCAAGATAATAGAGAATCAACAATGGCTACCACCTTCAGAAGGAGAGCACCCCTAGCTGCCACACTGCATACTGCTATCCTCTGAACAGATGATCAGACCACTGAACCTAGACCTGCAAGTTCAGTGAAGCACCAAAATACCACAAGCATCAAATTGCATTTCACCTCAGGAGCTATCATCGCAGACTATATTTCTCTGGATCAGCCAGTCGCTTACCTGGGCTTGGGGAGCGGGGTAGGTACTTCTTGTTTCCCAGCCTGTGACCCAGAAGGAGCTGGGGTCTGGCTGCTCCCTGTGGGTGGCACCCTGAGCATGGTGCTGGTTGGCAGGGAGGGCTTGCTTCCTGGTGAATCCTTGTTCTCTCCCTCTGCAGTCCACCAGTGGTTCTGACTCACAGGAAAAGGCTTGGGTCTGGCTGTCCCCCAACCCGTGGTAGCCCATGCATGGCACTGGTTCTCTTCAGATATTCTCTAAGTTCCCTTGTGGTTTTGTTTTCTTTGACCCATTGGCTATTAGAAGGATACGGTTTAATTTCCACATTTTTGCTAATTTTCCACTTACTCTTCTGGGATTGATATCTCCAGTTTAAGCCCACAGTGATCTGAAGTGATAACTTGTTATGCTTCAAACATCTTCAATTTATTCCGACCCTCAATGTAAAGTACAAAAGCTAAAACTAAAAATGTCTGGCAATGACCGTAGGATTAAGTGCTGGTGTACCAGTTGGAATCAAAGGACTCACTTGTCTTACACCCGACGTAATAGCCACATGCAAAGCAATGCTAACTGGATTTCATCAAATTCAGCAATTCTACACTGCATCAGAAGGAGAATGAAGTGGCAAACATAAACGGTGAGACAATCTCTGCAAAACACCCACCTGATAGAGATAACGGTGCAAGATGTAGAAACAACACGCCCTTCATTATTAAAAGACAACCCAGTAGTCAGTGGGGGAAGTAGTACATTTGAATACACCTTTACATGAAAGAAAACTAGATACTCAAAAGGCTGAGAGAAGATGCTGGTCAAAGGTCACAAACTGAGGCATTGGCAGAGATGGGTCAGTGTCCTCAGGAAAGTCACTTTCTTCTGGGAGTCTGTTTACTCGTGTGGCTGAGGAGGGTTGACAGGACCCCAAAGCATCACTGTGGGAGGTGGAGTGGGATGTGGTGTGCTCAGGCTGGTGGGTGGGACAGTAGGTATCAGGAGAGAGTGTGGGGCGGGAGAAGGTGTTGTCCCAAAGACGCTGTGAGCTCCTCCGTAGGAGCAGCAATTCAAGGCAAGAGGCAGAGCAAGCATCCTGCTCTCAGAGGGTCCTGGGTTTGAATCCCCATACTGCCACTGTGGCCGTGAGACTTCAGGCCAGTCTCTTCCCTTTGGGGACCTCAGGTCCCTCCTCCAGGCAATGGAGCCAATCACCTACTCCTCTCAGGGCTGCCTGATAAAGGGAAGCCTCACTCAGATAAGAAACCATGCATGAATATTCAGAACAGCTTTCTACATAATCATCAAAAACTGTAACTTAGGAGGATCAGCCATGCTGGGACTGGGAGGAGCTGACCAACAAGCCAGCTAGCTGGCCTTTCTGGTAAGCCACACAAGCCATGCCAGGCCCAGGCAGAGAAAAGTCAGACAGAGCCTCCCATGAGCCTACCTGCCCATGGACTGAGAGTCACCAACCTCCACCCCCAGCCCCTGTAAGCAACAGGCTGGTTTGGAGGACAGGCTGAGTTGATAGCAACTGAGATACAGAAAGCAACAGAATGCTTGCATCGTTTGGTTGACTTTGAAGGCCTGGGGCCTGCGGTCTGAGCAGCTGTTGGGAGGATGACAGTATGCAGTATAGCAAATATGGGAGATTTCCTTCTGTCATGTTTTTGAGGTCCAATATTGTTCCCAATGTTTCGTTCCGATTGATTGGGTTATTCAATGTTCTGTTTTATTCAGAACTGTTGTATTGCTTTATTCAATGTTCTGTTTTGATTGGTTTTATTCTGTTTTGTTTTGATTTTGCTATATCTGATGGGATGGGCAACTATTGTGAAGATAACAAGATAACAAGATATACTATGGTAGCCATTATTGTTTTCCTAATATACTGCTTCAAAGTTCTGTACCAATTGCACTGCTGTATTTTGATTGGATTTGTTGTTTTGTTTTGTTCGGTTTTATTATCTTTAAAAAAGAACTACAAACTATTTGATCTCTGGTACCAACAAAACAAAACAAAACAAAACAACCTGCAAACTAGTGAATGGACGACTGGTTGTCCATGAGCAAGTGAAGTAGGGGTGAGAGAAAGCAGGCCTGGGCTGAGGAGAAGGCTGTGTGACCTGGCCAGTGGCAGGCACACCACTTCCACACACTTGGCACATAGGAGAGTCTCAGAAGACACTGGTTAACAGGAATCTAAGGCTTCTGTGGTGAGCGCCTGTGAAAGGTCGGGGTTGGGGTAGAGGGAGGCCTGCTTTGGTCTTCCTTTGATGCTGAGAGTGAGGAGTCCAGCTGCTTTCCCAAGGCCGTCATTGTCCTCTGTGCCCAGTCTGCCCTCTCACTGCTCCCTGCCATGTATGGAGACTGGGCTCCTAGAGGGACCTACCCTGGGGAGTAGAGATCAGGGTGAGTACCTCGGAAGCGCACAGCCTTGGGAAATGGTGTCCTTCCCAGTGCTATAGTCTCTGGGTATTGCTGCCTCCTTCCTGGATGAGCTGCCTGCCTCCAGTGACCTCTGCACACGGTACTCAAAACTCAGACCAGAGGCTGCCCCACCCTAGAGAAGGCACGAGCCTACCATATACACAGGCGTGTCCTGAGAGGTCCCAGTCACACTGTACTCATCATGCCAGGCCTCCTGGGGTCCCAGGCAGCCCTTCGCTTCTCCCACAGTCCCATCCATAGGCCTGCGCAGGTGAAGGGAAGAGGACTCCGTGTCTGACTGAGTGCGTGACAGTGTGTATGTGTGTCTCTGTGTTGTGATCCAATGAAAGTTTGGGATTCAGTGTTTGTCAGAATTCCGGAATGTCGGTGTGGCTGAGCCTGGACCTCAGCACCAGAGAGGAGAAATCCCTATACAGGCCACCGATATGGAGACCAACCCCACAAGCCCATGTGAAAAGCAGGTGGGTCAGGTTCTGCATATACAACCTACCCAATCCCAAGCTCAAAGGTGTTTCCTTCTCAGCGGTCAAGCTCTTGCAATCCCTCGTCACTTTGGGGCAATCACACCTGAGCTTTGTTAGGGAGCTTTGTTCATTGTTAGCCAGGCCTCACAATTTCTGTAGACAGTCTGGATCAGGATTGGGACTAGCTGATATGGGGGATTGTTTTAGGGGCCACAGAAGGAAGGCGGCACAGCACATGGGTCACTGACACCACTGTCTCCCACCCGGTCATCCGGCCGTCTGTCCTGCCAGGTCGTGGACATTACTGGAGAATCTGGGGCATCCCTGGACGCCGTTCATGCCCACTACTGAGCCTTTCCGTGGGGAACCATCTGTCCATCCTCACCACCTTTCACCTGGAGGATCTGCAGCCTCCTGTACCCCATGGCCTCTGGGTATCAGCCAGCCCTAGAAGACACCAACACTGTGGCCTGGCCTTGGCCTCACCGGGAGGGCCCTGGTTCTGGGGGAATAGAGCCGCAAAGCCCCAAACAGGCTTCCACTCCCTCACTGGCAATGGGCTGTCTAGGCGCGGGTAACACTTTGTTTTGGTAACCTGCTGCTCTCCCAGCAGCTCTTGCTCCTGCTGTGCAGCACAAGGGTAAGGCCATCATTGGTAAAGCCTGCCTCATTTTCCTCAACTGGGCCCCAGAATTGTGTGAGTGATGCACCAAGGGTTTTGGAACCTCTTCTCCATGAAGCTGGGGATGGAGGCGTTGAGTGAACCCTGCCAGGGAGTGCCTGTGGGATCCTGTTGCTCAAGGGGGAGGGAGACAGTGAATGGCATAAACCTCCAGTTCTCCATGCCATTCCTTCTCCTGCCCCTCCTTGGCATGTAGCTGGTGCTGCTGACCTGCCCTGTGGGACATCACATCAGCACGTGGACTGGGGATCCTCTACATTCACGGCCTCCCCACCACCTGGAATATGCACACTCCCAGCATCCCACCTAGACCCATGGGCCTTTTTCCACAGAGGTGCGGCCCGCTGATCCCTGGCGTCCTGCAGATCCCAGCCACAGGCCATTTCTAGGACTCCCTTTTTACATAAAGGAGGAGACATCCACATTGATTTGCAACTTTAATGTAACACTGATACCAAAACCATGATCACACGAGGAAAAGCACACAGCGAAAGCAGGAAGAGTAAAGGAAGCTCCATCTGGACAGCCCCTGTGACCCACAGGGAGAAGCGCCTGGAGTGCTGTGTGAGAGGGCCTCTGAGGAGGCTGTCTGGCTGGGTGAGGATGACCACCTCAGTTCCTCAGCGCTGTCTGCATCACAGGGAATGAAAGGGAACAGGTACACATCAGAGCCCACAGTAACCAGTGAGGGGGACAAACAATGACACAAGTGTGTTTCCATGGGCTCACTCTTGCCCTACCCCAGCCCTCCACAGGCTTCCCCCTGACATCACCCAGCCCATCTATTACCCTCGCAGAGGGTCTCAAGTCCCCACAACAATCTTACTGGATCCAGGAGAAGAAGCTGGCACCAGCTCTAGCGGCATTTCTGGTACGGATGGTGGAACTGGTGCTGGGGCCATCTAGGATGCTGGTGCTGGCCCCACCATTGGTACCACTGCTGACACCAGCTCTCCATGTGGCTCTCCTGTTGGCACGGCTGCTATTCAGGATGTACTGATGGTACCTGGCCCAGAAAGCAAAAGGGATCCTGGCCCAGGCATCGCCAAAATCTCCGTCTTCATCCCACGTCAGGAGTTCGGCCTGTATGTCATCCCAGCTCCACCGTCCAATCAGAGCTTCGTCTCCGATGTTCATCTGGGTCCTCATTTGGGCCCTGGCATGTTCCTCAGCCATATCCATGTCCATCGTCTTGAAGGCATCATCCACAGCCTCCAGAAAGTGAGCCTTCCATTCCCGGGGGTCTCGGTTCTGGTTCTGAGGTGGTGAACAGCAGCCAGCCATAATGACAGGGGTTACTTCCCATTCAAGGAACACCTCCTGCCGGCCACCCCTTCCCACGCTCACTCTCATGCCCAACAGTGTGCCTGCTGCCACATTCTCCAAGGACACAGGACAGGCGGGGCCCTGGCCTGAAAAGCCCGGGTTCCTACTGTTCTGAGCCAGAGCTGGGAATATGCCCCATCCCCCACTCTGTGACTTCTGTGAATCTACCTAAGAAAATCAAGAACCTTTCAGAGCCTCCGGAGAGGAAAGTTGGTGACCAAGAAACACAGAAATCAGGGCAAGTGCTACCTTGCTGCTGGCACCTGACAGGCGCTCTCCAGTACCTGGGCAATGAATCTCAGGACTCTCATCTTGCTGGTCTCGTGACAGGCTCGCAGGCCCCAGAGGAACTCATACTCTGGCGGGCTGCTGTTGGGGATCTTCTTGTATTCCAGGTACCTGAGTGTGACAGGGAATCACCCTTTGCTGCTAGCCAAGCTGACCTGTGGTTGAACTGATGTGTTCGAGGCAGCTCCTCCTCAGTCAGAGTGTTGTAGCCCACCTCCCAGAAGAGGACCACATGGGTCCCCAGCCCTGGGCTCATGCACAGCTTCACTCCCAGGACCTCAGCTAAACAACAACAAGGACTTCATAGGCTTAGGCCTGTGATCCTCTCTGGAAGCCCTGTCTAGGTGCAGAGGCAACACGTGTAGGACATTTGCTCATAGGGAGGCTACAAGTGTTGTGCCCCTGTTCACAATGGCCCTGGATTCCTGTTGGGTGTGTTGTAAACAGAGGAGCCATTCTGCAGGCCCCCTGCTCTGAGCACACCCCATGGCAAAGGTCCCCAAGGAGGGCTAGCCAAGCCTGGGCAAGATCCATTACAGAAAACAAGAAACATTCAGTCAAGTGGAGCTACACACACCCTAAAATGTCTCCGTTTCTGTGTCTATTGCCATCTCCATGTCCATCTCCCACTCTCTTCCTCTCCCAATCCCTCTTCCACCCCTGCCACCCCCCCATCCCGCCACCCTGCCTGCTGGTGGTGACAGCGCATACACTGGGCCCTGGGATGAAAACCAAGGGAACTGGGCTCCTGGCCCTGCCAGCCTGCCAGCTGTGGGCTAGGTTCAGAAACTGCCACCTCTCTGAGCCCTAGGCTGCTGAGGTGGAAAACAAGGGAAACTACTGTGCTGGGCCAAAGGGCAGATGCTCAGTGACATGGTGCTCCTATCATAGGCTACACCAGTGATGACGGACCTTTTAGAGTTTTCAATGGCAGCTAACAGTCGGCTGTGGCACGAGTGCCATAGGTTCACCGCCACTCCTCTACAACACATTCTGGCGGTTTGGGGATCGCTCCCTTTCCCCAAGACAACCCCAGAATTCTACTCCCTGGGCACTCCTACATCCTGACCCCCACTCATGCCTCTAGTGTAAAATTTGAGGCTGGGAATGGCTTTCTCTACTAGACCGGCACCCAGGAACACCAAGAGCGAGACAAGGTGAGTTCAGTCACTACTCACTTTTGCTTCACAAAGTCATCTGTGATGAGCTTCCTCAAGTCACCAAGGAAAGGGTGCCTCACCCTGAGGGCAAACAAAGGAATCCAAGATTACGGAGCTGGGTACTGGTGTATGCGGGCAGGAGCGCTCCCCAGCTCCATCTCGAGCTCTCCACTCCATGGGGCATTGCCATGGAGCAGAGGCTAGAGGACAGTTGTTCAGGAATGGTCGAGGGAAGGGCTTGATGGAGGGCCACACTCTGCTTTGCCTCTCTGAGATCTCCTCTGGGGATAGTGAGCTGAGAGGGGCTGAGAGTTAGGGATGGATACCCCTACCCATCCCGGTGAGACCCTCTCCTCTCTATGGAGCCTTGGGCACCAGACCCCAGACCACTGCAATCCCGGGATCTCCTCTGCCACAGGATGGCACTGAAGGACAGGGGCCGAGGAGCTGTTCATACCCAGGACGAAGTCCCATCTTGCGAAGTGCCTCCCAGAGGACAGCTGCAAGGGGAGACGGGGCACAAGAGTTTGGCACATGAAGATGGGACCGTGGGCCAATCCACAGCTGCAGAGCCCACACTCACCCTCGCTGGCACGGTTGCCATTCATGAAAATGACACCCAGAATCACCAAGAGCAGACTCAGCCGGGGAGTGTCCTTGGTCCTAAGGGCGGACAAAGAGGGAGGCTGTCAGAGGCTACATCCCCTACACTGCAGGAAAGTCTCCCCGGAGGACTACCCTGCCAAGCCCAAGCCAGGCACGTGGTAGCCAGGGATAAGCTGCTTTCCACTGAATCTCCAGGGAGGCCAGCAAAATCCCAGAGCACCACGGCCCTGCCCCAGGATGCCAGTTCTTTTCTCCAGCAGTCACTAGGCGCAGTGACCAGAGAGGAAGAGCCCCGGTGGATCCTTGAGCACAGTGGTCCTATTTCTCCCCAAGACGCTGAGGGGCGGGGATGGGGCATCACCCAGGAGGTCACTGCTCGCTTTCCCTTCCTTACTTCCCGAGGAGGCGAGCAGAAGAATCCCGTGTGCACACGAGAATGTACAAGTGTTCCTCCTTGTCGATTTCCTTTAGGTGGATCCCAAACTTCTACAAGGCGAGAGAAGTGAGATCAAACCCCATGCTGGAGGCATCTTGCCTGCAGTTAAGCCCTGCTCTGAATGTTTCCTCATCTGGGAGTCCAAACCACTGGACAAGGGCAGGAAAAGACATGGCGGCAAGGGCTGCCCCGTGGGGGCTCTGCTGGCTGCAGAGGCAGTGGGACCCACTGCAGGGACCCACTCAGAGAGCAGCATGGAGAGGTACTAGGAAAGGGGCATGTGTCACAGTGCCGTGGGTACACTGGAAGCGCAGAGGTGGAGGACCACGGGAGGCTTCCAGAGCACACAGGGCAGGAACTGGACCTCGAAGGGCTGCAGGCTGCCCTACTCCTCCCATCCCGCCACTCACCTTTTCCAGAGTGTATGTAGCTCGTTCAATGATCTCAGGGAAATGTTCATCGTATTCTCGGATGACGTCCTTCACCATGTCTGTGGGAGGGGGAGAGGTAGGGAAGGGACCTGGGCTGAGCAGGGCCTCGAGGGCTGCAGCCCCAAGGCCAGTTGTGTTGCAGGCACCTGGCCATCAGTCACTCTGTGCTGCAGAAATGGAGCAACCGGACACTGCCTGGAGGGTGTGGACACATACGCCAAGCGAGGCTAGCAGAACAGGCTAGCAGGGGACCACGGGTGCCTACCCGAGCGCTTGATGGGGATCTTCTTGTAGTCCTTGATCATGAGGTATTTCACCAACTTATTTGCCTGGAGAAAGAAGAATGTGTAGGCAGATCAAGGCCTGGGAGACCACAGAGCGCTGGACCACGGGGCAAGAAAGGAGGTAGATGGGGAAAGCAGACTTCTTACCCTCTCTTGCAGCAGGGTCACATTGCGGGGGGGCAAGCACAGTATGTGCCTCGAGGGTGTCTGGGACCTCAGGGCCATGGGGGGCTGAGGGTCCACCTGAGCCCGCGCTGTCACTGGGGGCTGCGATGCTCTCCAGGTTGCCGGGACTGGAGGAGGCTCTCTCTCCTCCTCGCTGCTCTCACACTCATCATCCAGGTGTTTGGACTGTAATATATCACCAGAGAGAGGTACAACCCAGGGCTTCTGGACTCCCCAGGCAGAAGCACGCACCACACACCTTGCCCCACAGCAGGCACTTGGCAGTGAAAGTAGGATGAGCAGTGGCTGGCACTTGCCGAGAGCTTGCTAAGTGCCAGGCTCTGAGCCAACCTCTTCTCCCACCAGCCCTGAGAGCAGGAACTATGTGGAGTCAAAACATGATCAACAAACATGTGCTGGAGAAACATGGACAAGCTGAGAGGAGAGGAGGGACAGGGTAGGGAGGAAAGCAGGGCAGAGGAGAAAGGAGGAGGGAGAGCAGCAGGAAAGGAGGGGAGCCAGGGGCTGTGCAGGTGGCGGGGAGGGGTGGGGGGTGCTCACCTTCTTTGTCCTTTTGCCTCCCATCCTGGCCCAGGGCTCACCACTGTGCTGAGCAGTTGCAGCTGCCCCCTCAGGCGCAGGGATGCTTGTGGCCATCTTGGTGTTGGTAGCAGCTGTGGCTGCAACATTCTGAGGCTCCACCCACCGAGTCTTGGCTACAGCCTTCCCAGACTTGGTGGTCTTGGGTCGTGTGGCTGCCACTTCCTTGGCAGGTGCTGCCTGAGGCACACCAGAGGCAGCACTAGGGTCCTCTGTGGCGGCCTCTTGGGATGGGGCAGGTCTCTTGGGGCGCGTGAAGGCCATGCCACTGACACCCGCTGGCTGAGTGAAATCAAAGACATCCTTCTGGCCCAGGAAGGCTGCCTGGGGCCAGGTGGCGGCATCCGTCTCACTGGCACTTGGAGCCTGAGAGAGTGCACAGGCAGTACCAGGAATCTCAGCACAGGCAGTACTAGGACCCTCGGCACAGGCAGTACAAAGGCCCTCGGCATGGGCAGTACCGGGACCCTCAGCATGGGCAGCACCAGGACCCTTGGCAGCAGCCTCATGGTCCAGGGAGGCCGTCTGGGACTGTGTGGAGATTGTTGGAGCCCCAGGGGCAGCCATCTCACTGACAACTGACACCTGGGGCTTCTGTGACTTCGGCAGTGAGCCTAGGATTGCCTCAGGGGTGGCTCCCTGAGCCTCAGAATATGTCATAGATTGGACACTGTCTCCTGTGGCCAGTTGTGTGGGCACTAGGTGGTTAACCACCACCTGACTGAAGGACCTACGGGCAGCAGTAGCAGCTGCCCGAGCAGCTCGGTTGGAGGCGGCAGAGCGGGCCACATTGGCGGCACGGGCCTCAGTCTCATTGGCAAGGGTGTCCGGATCCAGCTGCAATGCCTCCACCAGGGTCTGAGCCAGCACAGGATTTTCCAGTTCCCAGGGCTCATTCTGCAAGGCCAGAGGGCAGGGGAGAGGAGGACAGACAACTCTACACACTGTCATGGTGCTTCGCCTGTTTGCTCCCACCAGGAAGCACTGGCCACCCCAAGGACCTCCAGAAATCCCTCCTGTAGAAGGCCAGGGAAGGTTCGGGAAAGCCAGCATGCCTTTCCCACTCAGGTCCCTCCTCCCTCCCCACGCACACACACAGGGGAGAAGGCCCAGAGCAAGCAGGTGGCCAAGAAGGGGCCTCACCGCTAAGATGTGAAAGCCGGAACCCAAGGTGCCAAAGGCTCTCAGCAGATGGATGTCAAAGCTGGTGAGTGTGCCATAACCACCAAAAGCACCAAACTCTTCATAGTCGTTGCTTCCAACCATCTCTTCCTCCCTGACTTGGTGGCTCCCCTCATCCATATCTTCGACACTGGAGTTTCCACACGGCACACTGTAGGTTCCCTCAGCCATCCTGTGGCTCCCAAGGAGCTGAGCCTCCCAAGGAGCCTCAGGGGCAGGGGAGCAGGAACGGTAGCAGTCTGTATCTCTGGAGAGGTGAGGGGCAGCAATTGTTAGGTTATAGGCTGTACTAGACAACACCAGTGGGGGATGCGGGGTCTATAGGGACAGACCAGTGGCCTCCAGAAGGATGGAGGAAGTCTCAGAGAGATCCCCCAACACCCCCCTTCCCCGCCACTGTAAGGGGAGCTTAGGATGGGCAGGTTCCCTTACTCTGGTGGCTAGATTTGAATAAAGGCTGTATCTGAGGGCTCAGGTCCCAAGAGTCCCAGAGGAGATGCACTGAAACCTGGAGAAACAAAGGGCTTGAATTTAAGGGCCAGAGCAGGGGACCATGATCACGGGATGGCTGGGTGGCAGGGACGCGGTGGGGAGGGCAGCAAATAGGAGGGCTCAGACAACAGGGACAGCAGAAAGCACTAGGAAAAGGAGGTCCAGGAAGGGGGGATAGGCTGGGTCGGGGGAAGGGGCGTTCACCTGATTGTGGTATAGGTTGAGCTCAGAGGATGGGAGCCTTGGACCTAGGCAGGGCTTGAACTGGATCCCTGGACCGCTCAAGGTCCAACGACTGGGACTCCAGGAAGGCGCAAGTGGTCAGCTCAGTTGGAGTAATCTAGGAGTGGAGGCGGTGGGGGTGGGGCCTCGCGTCAAAGAAGCTCAACTCGGTTCTGTCACAAGGGTTGGGATTGCAGGCTGGCATACAAGCAGGCTCCGATGGGGCGCTTGGGTCTGACGGTCGTGGTAGTGAGGGTCCTATTTCGACACTGGGTCTAATCTAATAAGGCTCCCGTTCTGAGTGTTAGGGCTTTGTTCAGATCTAGAGGGCAGGGAGAGGGCGCAGCCTGTCAGCTTGCACTGGTCCTTGCCAGGTCCTGTCTGGGGCTGTATCCTTACCTTCCCCGGGGCTCCAATGGCGTCCGTGCTCAACACCGGGAACCCAGCAGCCGCGCCCTCGCCTACTGCTTGCTGCCAGCACAGCAGCTCGGACCACCCCGCCCCTTTTCTCCGCGCCCCCCCCCGCCCTCCCCTCAGCGGGTGTGGAGCCTGCGCATGCGCGGACCCCTCCAGAGGGCCCGCTTTCTCAACAAAAGCCCTTTCCTCCTGGTCCCCAGTGCGCATGCGATTCGCGGGTGGGTGGGCTGCGGCGACGATGGGGGGGTTGACGGGGGCTGGGAGGCAGGGCTGCTCTTCCCGCCATATTTCCTTCAGCCCTGCTTTTCAAAGAGCCCGCTAGCACACTCATACCCTGCAGTGCAGCAAGCCCATCGGATCATCTGCTCTCAGTAGCCCACTCTCTTGCACAATGCTTCTCAGTTCTGCCCTTTTACCCAAGCTCTCCTAGCTTGCTTCTGGATCCGTTTTATGTCCCACTTGCCCAACATGACCCCTTAGGCCTCATGAAAGAGATCTCCAGCTGAGTCTGTGACCGCAACAAGTGGAAACCTCCATCCTGCGGGCCCAGGAAACGGAAATGGCCAGTGGGCGGATGCTGCCCTTGTGTTGGCCTTCACTACCCATCTCCAGGTCTGTGAGCATCTGCTTCCCATGCTGCCTTTTATGCAGCTTTGTGGGTCTTAATGCGGCAAGGCCACTGCCCTGGGCTTGTTTGCCCTTTTACAGAAGCTGTGGGAGGTAGATGTCAAATCGTCCTCATTTTACAGACCAGGAAACTGAGGCACACACACAACCAGCCCATGAACCAGAAAAGGCCGCCGGGCTAGCAAACAGAAAATACAAAATTTAGACCTGAGTCTCCCTGCCTGTAAAGCCCATGTTCTGCTAGTGCAGCCATCCTTTCCCCCATTTCCTTTTGCGTGACAGGCCTCACCTGACCAACATCTCCCAAACAAGCAACTTCTGGGGTAAAATGCCCTCAGTCCTATCATCTATCCTGTCTGAAACCTCTCTAAGAAGTTTCACAGTCCCTAAACTTAGCAGGTGAGTTATCCTTTGATGTCAGTTTCTCCTGGTCGGGTCAGTCCAATTAAACAGTCAACAGTGCCTCTGAAGGAAGTCCACTGCAGTCAGGCCTATGTGTACACTGATCCATCAGGTATTTGACAAGAGGCACTTGTATGGGAACTAGGGACAAAAAGGTTAATGCTTTAGAACAAACTCAGGGTTTGAGTCCAGAGTGCAGCTGGTCAAGCTTTCCAGATTTGAGTCTGAATCCTCTTCAAATGATGTGAGAGCACCCTGACAGACTTTATTGATTTCCAGTTTGTGTCAGGAGTACCAGCTACCCTTCTGAGTAGCTCATTCCTCAGCAGGCACAAAGGTTGCTAGTGTATCAACCTTTGTAGTGGTTTCTCTGAACTCTATGATGAGAATTCATTTTGCGCTTCCTGGGTCCCAGGCACCATTAAAATGCCTTATACCGTAATATTGCCCTGTAGTAACCCACTGGATCCTCACAAGAGTCTTTCATGATAAGGCAACTATTTTTCTTCATTTTGTAGATGAGAACACTGAGGAACATGGTGCCTTGCCCAGGGGTCCAGGGTAGTGAGTCGTGGAGGTCTTGTTTGTCTATACAAAATACTCTGGGAAAAGTATTTAATGTTTTCCTAGTACAGAGTTGGGTATGGCGGTACTTGACTGTAATCCCAGCATTTGGGAGATTGAGGCAGAAGTATCACTGTGAGTTTGAGGCCAGCCCGGGCTGTACAGTGATTTCAAGGACAGCCTGAACTGCACAGTTGAGATCCTGTCTCAAAAAAAAAAAAACAAAAACAAAAACAAAACAAAAAAAACCCGAAACAGCAAAAGAGTTTTCCTAGTACAGTATTACCTCTAAATAGTTCTAGTTTTGTGAACTGGTTACATTATTTATAAAGTAAGTTTATTTTTAACTGATGCATAAAAACATAAATAGTATACATGTTAGGATATCATGTGATGTTTTGATATGTGTATACAGTATAATGCTTATATTTCTGTTTTCTGTTTTCAACTGATTTATAAAAGCATAAAAGTGTACTTTAATGGAGTGCCATGTAAGGTTCCACAGATACTATATGACATTTAAATCAGTTGAACACTTATCTCCGCAAACAGTTTGCATGTCCTCTTATTGGAAACATTCAAAATCGTTCCTTGTGTCTTTTTGAAATATACTGTATGTAAATACTTTCTGTAGTCATCCTACTGTGCAATAGCACACCAAAACTTGTTGCTGCTAACTGTAATGTAATACCCTTTGATCAACTTTTTCCCATCCCTATTCTCCTGGCCTCTTCCAGTCATCATTCTGCTCTCTACTTGTATGGGATCATATTTTTTTAAGACACTGCGTCGTAGTGAGTTTGTGGGGGTACTTGTGCTTATGTGGTGGCTGATTTCTCTTAATATATCAATATCTGGTTCCATCCATGTTTTGCCCAGTGACAATATTTTATTCTTTTGGAAGGCTATGTAGTATTCCGCTATCTAATTAATCTGTTTTTGTACCCTTCTGTTGATTCTTGTTCTTGGTATCGAAGCCAAAACATGACTGACAAGACCAATAGTGGTGGAGTGAATTTAGGAGTACAAATACATCTTTGTCATTCTGAATTTGCTTTTAATGGTCATATGCATAATACTGAAAATTCTGGTTCAGTACTAATTGTACTGGTTTAAAAATACTCAGAACAGTGGAATTGAAAAGAATTCCAAGAAATAAAAGTATGTGTATTCAGTAACTTTTGTTTAAGGCATCAGAAATATATGTTAGGGATAAAGAATATTTCCTATTGAATTGTGACTGTGAAAGTGGGTGTCCTCATGCAAAGGATTTAAATTGAATCTTTTTTCTTAACTAATACACAGAAATCGACTTTAAACAGATGAAAGAACCAGACATAAAACCTGAAAGTATAAAACTCTTTAAGGAAAACTTTTGGAGCAACCTCCTTGACATTGGTCTTGTCAGTCATGTTTTGGCTTCGATACCAAAATCATAGGCTACAAATGTTAAAATGAACAAGTCAATCTACATCAAACTAAAAAGTACAGCAAAGAAATTATGGACAAAACAGGAAACCCACCTACAAAATGGGAAATATATTTACAAATTATGTATCTCATAAAAGGTCTGACTTCCAAAATAAATATATAAGTACCTCATACCACTCATTAGCAAAGAAACAATCCAGCTTTCAAGAATGGGCAGAGAACTCAAGTACAAGTTGCTTCAAAACAGACATAAAAATGGCTAACAGAGATGTGGGAATATATTTACCATCACTAGTCAACAAGGCAGTGCAAATTAAAACCACAGTAGCTTTCATCTCACACCCGAGAAGATGATTATTATTAAAAAGATAGGAAGTCATGGTGGTGGAAAGCCCATAGAGAAAATCAAATCTCTCTATATTGCTAATGGTAGTATAAATTAGTACAGCAGTTATGGAACACAGTATGGAAATTCTTTAAGAAACAAAAATAGACTTACCCTATGACCCTATGATTCAGCAATTTCTCTCTGAGTATATACCCAAATGCAATGAGATCAGTATGTTGGAGATATTGTAAATTATTCTCACTAGTGATGACATGAAAACAACCTAACCTGTGTTCATCAGCTGATGAATGGATAATGAAAATGTGATATAGATATCATATACATTATTATATATAATGATATGATATATGTAATTGTTACATGTTAACCATAAAACGGAAAATGATCCCAGTTGTGACAACATATATCAAACTAGAAGAAAGCATGCTAAGTGAAATTATCCGGACACATATGTATTAAATCACTTATATGTGGCATCTAAAACAAGTGAACATGTAGAAACTGAGAGTAGATCCAAGTTGTCAGGGCCTGTTGGGGTGGGGATTCAGAGATGCTGGAAAAGTGGTACAATCTTTCTGATTCAACATGAATGAGTTCTGGGGGTCCAATCTACAGCATGATAACTAGAGTGAACAAAATTGTATTATATAGTTGAAATTTTTAAAGGAATGTATTTTAAGTGCTCTCACTACATTGAAGAAGTGATAACTTTGTAGGATGATGCATGTGTTAGTGGACTAGATTTTGGTAACATTTCATGACATATACATACATCAAATTATCATGTTACACATTTTTAAAAACATTAAGTATTTTTTGTTACTTATGCCTCAATAGTGCTGGGGGAGGGGATGTAGAAATTCAGAGCATGTTTGTTAAAGACCCTAGGAAGACTT
This sequence comes from Dolichotis patagonum, assembly GCA_004027295.1. Taxonomy (NCBI): domain Eukaryota; kingdom Metazoa; phylum Chordata; class Mammalia; order Rodentia; family Caviidae; genus Dolichotis; species Dolichotis patagonum. The sequence goes on from PVJX010013912.1 coordinate 40,005, forward strand.
GTCTTGTCCATTCAGGGGAAACAATGAAATGTTACATATTATTCATGCAACCTGTGACTTAATCAATATAGTGTGTGTGTATGTGTGTGCATGTGTGTGTGCACGCACACATGTGTGCATGTGCATATGTGTGATTGTGTGTATGTACATACATGAACATGTGTGCAGGAGAGACGTAGGGTACAGGGGAAAGTCTGTTTTAGTCGGATTTCTGTTGTTATAACAAAGTACCTGAGAGATCAGATAATTTATAAATAATAGAAGTTTAGCTCATGGTTCTGGATGTGGGTAACTCTAAGAGCATGGTACCGACATTTGTTTGACATCTCATGAAGGTCATTTTGCTGCATGATAAAATTGCAGAGGGCATCACGTAGTAATTCTTTTTATTATAAAGCCACTAATATTGTCATGGGGACACACCCACATGACCTCATCTAATCTAATTAAGCCCCAAAGACACCACCTCCAGATTCCAACACCATGTGAATTTGAGAATTGAGTTTCCAACACATGAGCTTTTGGGGGAGACATCAAACCATAGCATAGATCATGCTTTTCTAACATTTGCTCATCCTATATGAGTCCTTTTGTGTCCAAATGAAAACCTCCACATGTGTAGAAGTCGATGAACTAAAAACCTGACAGGCCAATATCATGTGCCTGCCAGGAATTCAGCAATGATTTGAGGACACACAAGTAAAATACTTCACCTGATTGTGAGGTTAACATCAGAATGAATGTGTATCACATGAAGGGTAAGATATATGAAGGGAGTAGTTTGTGTATCTCATTATGGGGGATTTTAGGGTTAAGGTTAGGGTTAAGGTTTTAGACAATTAAATTGATGTGAAATATAGGGTGAACATAAATTACATTTAAGTTATAGGATATCAGAATATCTTCTCGGCGTCTGATTAACTGCATTTTATTTTATTTTATTTAAAATAATTTTAACTGGTCTATATAAACAGATAAAATTGTATATATTAATAGAGTGCTGTGTGATACTTTAATACATATATATTGGGTAGTGTTTAATTCAGGGTATAATATCTACTTCCTGAAATGTGTTTCATTTTTATCATGAAATCTTTCAAAATCCTTTCTTTAAACTTTCTGAAATATCTAATACATTATCGTTATTGCTAGTCAACCTACGTGCAAGAGTACACTGAAAGTTCTTACTCATGGATGCTCATCATCTGCAATCCTCTGCAAACTGTCAATTTGACTTCCTTTTTTCCAATTTCCATGCCCTTTACTTATTTATTTTGCTTGTTTTCTTTACTTAGGACTTTTAGTACTATCTGTGTTGTGTTCCAGAGAGGACTGCACTTTTCTTCTTTCAGTGTGGTTGTAGCTAGCTGTCTGTTTATTATATATGATTTTTATTTTGTTGCAGAGAATTTCTCTATAGCTAATTTGTTCAATGTTGTTTTATCACGAAGAGATGCTGAACTTTATCAAATTCCTTTTCTGAATCTGTTGAGATGATCAAATGATACTTGCTCTTCATCCCATTGATGGAGTGTATCATTCATTGATTTGTGTATATTTAACCATTCCTGCATCCTTGGAATGAATCACAGTTGATGAAGCCAATAATGTGTTTATTGTGCAGTCATATTTGATTTGCTAATATTTTCTTAAGGATTTTTGCATCCATGCTCATCGAATATTCTGACATGCAGATTTTTTTTTTTTTTGGTTGTGGGCTTGTCTAGCTATAGTATTAGGGTAATCTTGTTTTAATAGAATGAATTTGGAAGAATTTCCTATGCTTCAAATTCTTGTAGCAATTTAATAATTGTTTTTAATTAATCTTTAAATATGTTGTACAATTCAGCAGCAAAGTCATCTGGTCCTGGGTTTTTCTTTAACTAGCTTGTTATTATTATGAATGCATTCTCGTTCCTCACTAATATTCAAGAATTCTATTTATTCCTGCTTCAATCTTGGTAAGGAAGATGTCCAAGAGTTTGTTCGTTTCTTCTAGGTTATCAATTTTTGGTGCCTAATTTTGCATAATAATCTCTCATGGTATTTTTGCATTTCTGTGGTGTCTATCCTAATGTATCCCTTCTTGTCTCTGATTTTGATTTTTGTCTTTCTTAATCTACCTAAGGATCTGTGTACTTTGTTCATCTTTTCAGAGAACCAGCTCTTTGTTTTGTTGAGCTTTTGTACTTTAAAGCTCTATTTTATTTCTGCTCTGATCTTTATTTTTTATGCTAATTTTGGATTTGGTCTCCTCTTTAGGTCATTGAGGAGTAGTAATTGGTTGTTTGAGATATTTTTCCTCCTCCTCCTCCTCCTCCTCCTCCTCTTCTTCCTTTTTCTTCTTCTTCTGCTGCTGCTCTTGCTTCTTCTTCTTCTTCCCCTGCTCCTTCTTTTACAGAGATATTGATTGCTCTAAACTTCACTCTTAGTTCTTCTGCTGTATTCTGCAGATTTTGGGTACATTATGATTCCATTTTCATTTGTTTGAAGGACTGTAAATGTTTTCTTCTTGACATTTTCCATGATCAATTAGTTGCCTAAGAGAATGTTGTTTAATTTATATGTATTTTATAGACTATAAACTTTTTATTCTTGATTTCTAGTTTTGTTGCATTGTAGTCAGTAAAGATACTTGATATTTAAATTTTTAAAAATTTGTTGAGACTTGTTTTGTGACTTATGATATATCCTGGAAAATGTTCCACGTAATGATGAGAAGAATATGTATTCTTCAGCTATTGTTTCCGTAGATAAAGTTAAGTTCATCTAGGTGAGGGTGCAATTTAATGTTGATGTTTTGTTATTGATTAACTGGCTGGATGATCTATCTATTATTGCAGGTGAGACGCTAAACTTCCCTATTATTATTGGGGAAAGTTAGGTGCTAATATTACTATATTACTACTTGATTTATACATCTCAATGATCCAATATTAGGTTATGTATATATTTATAATTGCTTTTTCTGAATGGACACCTTAAACCATGATATGTCTTATTTATTCTCCATAAATGTATTTAAAATTTATTTAAAGAGAGAAAAAAGCCCCAACAAGACAAAAAAGAAAAAAGGGTAGCAACAATACAGAATTCCAAAGGAAAAAAAGAAAAGAACAAAAAAACCCCACTAAGAAATCACTACTTGATAAGTTACATACTGTCATCTTGGAAATAGTTGTTCAAGTTACAAAATTAAAGCATAAAAGTAGACATTCATACAGTGAGGCTGTTAACAGCTCTGCTCAAAAATCTAACAAAAACAGTAATATGGTCATCTATCTTACACACTTAAACATATATGCAGTTATATCCTTTAGAGCACTTTCATTTACTCTCTATTTTACAGTAGCAATTACGCATTTTGGGTTTTGTTACTCCTACAGTTCTTATTACTTTTTACACTAGAGACACAAAGTGACATTTATATATATGATATTTATTTCACTAATGAGCATAGACTCAAGTTGTTTCCATTTACCTATGAAGGCCTCAGGATCATCCTTTTTTTTTATAGTGGAGTAATATTCCATTGTATAAAAATATCACATCTTTTTCATCCACTCTGCAGTTGATGGGCATCTTGGTTGTTTCCAAGATTTAGCTATTACAAATTGTGCTGCTATGAACATGGGTGCACATATATCACTGTGATATGAACTTTTTGGTTTTTCTGGGAAAATTACTCAAGAGGGGAATAGCTCAGTTGAATGGAGCTTCCAATCCTAGTCTTCTGAGAATTCTCCAAATTGATTTCCATAGTGGTTACATCAGTCTGCACTCCCACCAACAGTGGATCAGTGTTCCTTTTTCCCGCAGCCTCACCAACATTTGTTAATAGTTGATTTCTTCATGGCAGCTATTCTTTTGGGAGTGAGATGATATCTTAATGTTGTGTTGATTTGCATTTCTCGAATGACCAGTGATGGTGAAATTTCTTCACGTATTTATTTGCCATTTGTATATCTTCATCTGAGATGTGTGTGTTCATCTCAGATGTCGATTTATGGAGAGGGTCTTTGAATTTGGGGGGGTGGATGTTTTTCAATTCTTTATATGTTCTTGATACAAGTCCTTTGTCTGAGGGGTTGCTGGCTAAAATTCTTTCCCATTCTGTGAATTTGCTTTTCACTCTGATGGTGATTTCTTTTGAAGTGCAGAAAATTTTCAATAATATGAGGTCCCAGGTGTTGATTCTCTGAACCATTTCCCACACAGTTTGCATTTTGTTCATGAATTCTCTGCCTACCCCTATGTCTCCAAGATTTCTACCTACCTTACCCTCCAGTAGATTTAGTGTTTCTGTTTTAATGTTTAGGTCTTTGATCCATTTAGACTTTAGTTTTGACAATGGTGATAGGCATGGATCTAGTTTCACTCTTCTGAATGTGGAGAGCCAATTTTTCCAACACCATTTATTAAGGAGGCTATCCTTCCTCCAGTGAACCTGTTTAGCCCCTTTGTCAAATATCAGGGTGCTGAGTGTCTTTGTACTTATACTTGTATCTTCTAATCTGTTCCATTGATCCTCTGGTCTATTTCTTTGCCAGTACAATGCTGATTTTATCACTGTGGCTTTGTAGTAGAGTTTCAATTCAGGAATTGAGATGCCTCCTGCCTTGCCTTTATTGCCCAGAATTGCTTTGGCTATTCTAGGTTTCTTCTGGTTCCAAATGAATTTTAGGAGTGTTTTTCTCTAGATCTGTGAGGTATGTCAATGGTATTTTGATTGGGATTGCGTTAAATCTGTATCGCAGTTTTGGGAGTATGGCCATTTTCACAAAGTTGGTTCTGTCTAGCCAAGAGCATGGAACATCTTTCCATTTTCTAATATCCTCTTCAATCTCCTTTTTTAACGTAATATAATTTACAGCATATAGGTCTTTTACATTTTTAGTTAGGTTGATTCCTCAGTGTTTCATTTTTTTAGATGCTATTGTGAAGGGCGATAGTTGCATAATTTCTCTCTTGGTGAGATTCTTGTTTGTGTACAGGAATGCTATTGATTTTTGAGCACTGACTTTGTATCCAGCTACACTGCTGAATTTGTTTATTACCTCTACTAGTCTTTTAATGGAGTTTTTTGGATCTTCTGTATAGAGTATCATGTCATCTTCAAATAGTGATAATTTAACTTCTTCCTTTTCTATCTTTATTCCTTTTATTTCCTTCTCTTGTCTGATTGCCCTGGCTAGTGTTTCTAAAACTACATTGAATAGGAGGGGTGATAGTGGACATCCTTGTCTTGTTCCTGATTTTAAAGTGAAAGCTTTCAGTTTTTGTCCATTTAGTATAATATTGGCTGTTGGTTTGTCATAGATGGCATTTATAAGGTTGAGGTAGACACCGTGTATTCCAAGTTTCTGAAGGGTTTTTTATCATGAACATGTGTTGGACCTTATTGAAAGCTTTTTCTGCATTTATTGTGATGACCATGTGGCTTTTATTTTTGGCTCTGTTGATGTGGTGTATTACATTTATTGATTTGCCTATGTTAAACCATCCCTGCATTCCTGGAATGAACCCCACTTGGTCACGTTGTATAATCTTCTTGATGATTTGCTGCATTCTATTTGCTAGTATTTTATTGAGAATCTTTGCATCTATGTTCATTAGTGAGATTGGCCTATAGTTCTGCTTTTTGGTTGGGTCTTTGTCTGGTTTTGGTATCAGAGTAATACTTGCCTCCAGGAATGAATTAAGGAGGATTGCTTTCTTTTCAATTCCATTGAAAAGTTTAAGGAGTATTGGCATCAAGTGGTCTCTAAATTTCTGGTAGAATTCAGCTGTGAATCCATCAGGACCTGGGCTTTTCTTTGTTGCTAAGCTTCTAATTATGTTTTCAATTTTAATAGCTGATTCTGGGTTTTCAAAATTGCTATATCTTCTTGGATGAGTTTTGGTAGTTCATATGTTTCTAGAAATCTGTCCATTTCCTCTGTGTTTTCCACTCTATGTGAGTAGAGATTTTCTTTTCTTTTTTTTTTATTTGAAAGAGAATAAAACAAAAGGGGGCAGTACAGAGCAGATCAGAAGAGGACAACATAGGCAACACAGTACTTTACATTAAGTCAACTGGACATCAACGGTATCTAACACCATATCTTTTACTCTGCTATAGTTGAGCATAGTTTCAATTACAATAATATCAAACATAACACAATAGTATAAAGCCATGCATATAGTGAAAGAATTCCAGGGCTTTCTGAACCGAATAACAGAAAATGATCAATGGGTATTATAATATCTCATTTTTGATAAAAAAGAAAAAAAATTGTTTGAACTATCACACATATTCAAATTCCA
>PVJX010013913.1:0-46197 GCA_004027295.1 Dolichotis patagonum
TGCTTCGGTTGTGTCACTGTGTCACCCTTCTCGGGACCATGTGGCCAGCAGTGCTCTGGACAGTCGGTTGTCTGGCGCTCATGGAGGCCTTCTGAGTCCCCATACTACTAGAAATTAGTGCAGACTGAGGAACAGCTCCACGGGACAGCATTTTCCTAGCATACGCAAGGCCTTGGGTTAGATCCCCACTGTTGAAAAAAATGAAAGAATGAAGTTAATCAATAAGAACTTACTGAGCTCCAGGAGTCACTGCTAGGCACTGCGCTAGGCACTGGGGACAGAGAGCAAACAGATATCAGTGTCTGCTCTGCTTCTCCTAGGAGGAAAGAAGCAGAAAGTAAGCCTCAGGTTCCTCCCTGCGCAAAGGACTGGAAGAGGCCGGCCTCTAAATTATACACCTTCTGAGCCTGGGGAAATTGTTTGAGACACCTTCTTTTACCTTTTAAAACTCTAATGAGCACTGCGTTTTACTTCTTCTTGTGCCCAAGTATTCTAAAATACAGAAACATCTAAGATAGTTTATCATGGAGTAAAAAGAATGCGTGGGAAAACATCCCTGGATCATGCAGCCATTGTACGTCTGCTCCAGGAGAGACTCCAGCTGAGGACTGAAGCCTCTTTTCCTGCTTTTCTGTCACATGAGGATGATGCCATTGGACTCTCTTGGCAGACAGCAGTGGGCAAGATGCAGACACTTGGTGCCCCAGGTGGTGAGGAGATGACAGTGAACACAGTGAGGAGATGACTTCAAAAAGGGAAGCGGAAGACGAACCTCCCAGTGGGCTGAGCTCCAGTCCCTGGCAGAGGAAATTACCTTGCTCCAGGTTTGCAGCTTCCACAGGCTCTGCAGCATTGGATGCACGCCTCACAGTCACTCGGCAGGGCACACAGCTGGGTTTGTTTCACACATGTGAACGAGGGTCAGAGAAGGAAGGTGAGGGATTGGGGAGAGCCCAGGGACAGGCGGCACACACAGTGCCCTAGGTTTGCGGAGGGCGGGGAAGACAGCACCCCCACCAAGTGCTGTACTTCTTTCCCTGTACTAGAGTTCTTCTCTGGGACCCCAAATCCCTGAAGGATATGGGGGTGCTAGGACAGCAACAAAAGGCTTTGTGCTTTGTTTGCTGTCAGAAAATCAAGCAAAGTGGTTAAGGGAAAACTGTGGTCGGAAGGTTGCCTGGGAACTGGCATGTCTTCTGACTTTATCGTTCCTTTATTCTTCCTAGATTAACTGCCAGCAGGTAGACAGAAGGAATCCATCAATGATGCCCCCAAAGTTTGCTGGGTACCCATGCACAGCAGGGATTGTCGATCCTGAGCCCCTCAGTCCCCCACATGTACCTGACAAGCGGGTCTCCCCTTAGCTGGGTCGCAAAACAGTCAGGGTGTTCAGACACTGCTGGAGTCCAAAAGGAAGAAAGAGGGAAGAGTCAAGTTATAAAGAAAGCCCGAGCGCTCCTCATCATGTGATTAGTGTTCTCTGCAGAATACATCATCCTAGGCTAGGGGAGCAAGCGGCGGGTGGGGTTTCTCACAGGCTCCCCCACAGGGCTCGAGACCCTAAGTTCAGCATTGTCGCCTTTCTTCCCACCACTGGTCTCCTCTCCCCTCATCCCAGGCAGAAGGAGCCTCAGATGGAAACAGAAGCCCAGCCCAGTGGTGTTTGCCCTTGGATTGTGCACAGGACCTTGAGCAACCTCACCTCTACTCTCTTCTGCTTGTGCATTTCCATTTGCAGCCTGATCAACAGTTTGGGCGGTGTGTGGGTGGGGGAAGAGTTCACAATTCAGATCTTTGCTGCAGAAAGGTCAGACATGTGCTGTGGCAGCATCAGAGGTGCATGAACAGCTCAGCTGCAGAGCTGCCGGGGGTCCCAGGGCCAGCGAAGGCAAGGCCATGCCCATGACTTGCTCATCAGGGAAGTCCGGGGGCTACCCTCAGGAGGCTTCCAACAGGACAGGGAAAGCACACACGGGAAGAATTCATTTTTGACCCACCAGGCAACCTCTTTCTGCACAAAGGGAAATTACAAAACTGACCACTGTGTAAACAGCTACATGGCACACTGATTTTCAAATAATATTGAGATCTGTAAAAAGAGAAAGGGCAGGGGATAGCATAGATCATGAAACCATGCCATAAATAATGAAAGTACCAGTTACCCCTGAGAGTATCTGCTTCTAACCGACTTCTGTTGGTGCACGCAGGAAGCCAGGTATAAGGGAAAGAGCGAGACTTGGCTGCGGCAGCTTCGCCTGAGCGATCACCGCGAGCTACAGAGCATTCTCCAGGGATGGGCCAAGGGCCCTGTCTTCGGCATTGCCTTCATGGCTCCGCTCCTGCCTTCCCATCCCATGGGGGTCTTGGAGCCCCTCAGGTGACAGCGGGGCTCCCGGACACTGGCTTCCCTATCATAGCGTGGCCCTCTGAGTCGTCAGTTCCCTGTTTGATCCTCTGTGATCCTCTCCTCTCTACAGACTGAAATGTGCAAGTCATGCATCTCACACAAGCCCCAGCCCCAGTACCACTAAGATGTGAGCCATGTTGCAAGATGCTGAAGTTCAGTCACATGGACCCAAAACAATGGATGTTCAGCTGCAGTGCACAGTCGGAGGCTGCCTCCCTCGCTCTCCTCCTCTGTCCACTGCCTATTTCCTGGAGCCAGCCGCCTCCTTTGCAGGTCCCCTCCCTGCCCTTGCACCTGCTCTACCCCCTCACTGTCCGGGCTCCCTCAGCTGGGCTGTCCCTCTGCTTATCAATGACCCACTAGTGTCCCTACCTAAACAAATGCCTTCACTGATCAGAAACATATGAAGATTGATAGATCCTTTGAGATGCTCTCCTTTCCCCCTTTTTCCTCTCTTCTGTCCACTTCTCTCTATGAATGGAGAAAGAATAAAGACCTTCCCTCAGGAAAGCTATCAGTTGTGCCCCTCTCTAAAATGAAGAATATAGAAAGCCCACTTTGTGTGCTCACTTTGAATTCACACACACACACATACACAAATTTGCTGTTTCTTCAAGTGAAAACGTGGAGTAGTTAATCATGTGGCAACAAGGAAGTATCACTTCTGTGGCCACATTCACCATCGTGACACAGCACCTGGCTCGTTCAGTCTCCCCAGTCCCTGCCTTCCCTGGCCTCTTCTCCTGCACCCCTTCTCCTCTCACGGGGTCCTCCTGTCCCACCTTCTCCTCCCTCCAAACACGGAGTCCCCCCCCCAACCTCAGAGCTGAGCACCTGGCCTTGCATGTGCGAGCTACCGCCGCTTATCTCCTTCCTACTCCTTTATTACTTTGCATTTCTTAATCTTCTCCCGGACAGACAGTGAGCAATCGCTGGATCACAGGGTCTGCGTGTTCAGCTCACACAGGGTGGCGCAGCCCCGAGTGCTCGGTGCCCTTCAATCACATTTCCTCTCAGCACCAGAAGGCTGGACCACAGCAGCGGGAAAGCCATGAAGATAGGGCACAGAGCAACAGGAATGTTCCACAAGCTGCTGGAGCATTAAAATGGGTGAAGGGACTGGAGTCTCTGTTACGGAGATGTATTGGGCCACTCACCCAGAGTTGAGATAAATCCCCAGCTCCGCTGCTTGGAGGCAGAGAGGCCAATTTGAGGCTCATGATCTGAGTCCACCACCTGCAGGCTTCAGCACAGAGCCGAGGTGGCAGAGAGGACAGGGAGCAGAGCCAGGTGCTGCACAGGGGAAATGGCCCTAGCCCAGCCCTGGTCCGAGGTCCTCCTCGGAAGCATGCCTCACGGGCCCCAGGCGTCTGTTAGCCCCGCCATGCTGGCAGTCACCAGGAACAGTCACAGTGTCTGCTACCACAACTTTGTTTCAAAAAGAAAAAGGAAAAAAAAAGTCGAGAACACTGAGAACTCACCCAATCATAATACTTGTTTTCATAGATTTTTTTCCTCTAAAAATGTTAAATATTTGTCAGATGTGTGGTCAGGACCAATTACAAGTCAATAAACAATTTCAAAGAAGTATATTACATCAACATAAATATTTTATTGTGAGTTGTTGGCTAATGACAGATGAGTTTTATTTAATATAATTAACACAATAGCTATAATATCAGTAATAAATAGCTGTGTGTTGCAAACACAAACTCAAGTAATACAACTACTATGTCATTAAAACTAGGCACATATTCAGACAGAAAATAAAAATCAGAAGTGAAAATTATAAACAAATGTGTGTGTGTACAGAACACTTAGAGTAACCATCCAGCGTCTTTTCAATTGAAGCATTCCTTTTTTCTATGTATATATGCAGCATTAACCCATTTACAGAAAAAAAATGTCCCTGAGCTAGAGATGTCATTTGGTGGTAGCGTACTTGTCAAATGTGGGCAAAGTCCTGAGTTTGGTCTCCAATGCTGCCATGCCTAGTGCTTTCTGGGCACTGCGACACTTTTTCTGTGGTCCCAGCTACTCACGTGGATGGAACAGAAAGATCTCTTAAGCCCACAAGTTTAAGACTAGACTGGGAAACCCAGGAGAACCCTGTTTTAAAACAAAGTCATTAAAACACACATACAATATTTTATCTCCTATTACCCACCAATCTCTACTCAGACGAAGCCATCTACAAAGATGAGGAGTAGATTTGTATAATAAAATGAACATAAGAAAAAATCCTGCTTGTGTCTAACACTCAGCCTTTCTGAGCTGATGTCTTTGACTCTAATATGATACCTTGTTTTCTACCTCATGAGAAAATACTGGAAATGTCCTCAGCCGATGTCTGTGACAGAGTTAGACACTCTGGTTGACAAAGTCCTCTTCCGTCCTGCTGCTCCCATGCCTCTTCTAATTGCCAAAGTCTTGGCTAATTTTCCCACAGAATTCATTACACTGACTTTCCAACCACAGCGTAAAGCTTAGAGGCCCCTCATATTTGCTCTGTAGTTAGTTCCTTCTACCCTGGCAGGCTGTCTGACACATGAAACAAAATGAGTCAAAGCCGACAGGCGCCTTCCACAGGCCTCATGCGAAAGGGCTGTGAAGAACAGAAGCCCAGGTGCTAGCGATTCCAACAAGAAGCACCACTGATTGTCAGCTTTTGGTGTGTTTTTGGCGGGCAGTGCAAAGGTCACTCTTTGGTGCATGAGCACACTGGTCATTTCTGCTGCAGACATGCAAAGCTCCTTCTAACTGGGTTCAGAGGCAAGGAGGTTACAGGAGATTAGAAGTCCACGGACTAGAAAGAGAGTGGTAAACAAAGATGGCGCTGAAGAAGGATGGCCAAGTATTAAACAGAGACTGTGGATCGGAAAGCAGCACAGCTGTTAGCCTGGGATTTTTTTAGCTTTTAACGTCTGGAAAGACCCCGTGGCAGCCTGGCGGGATTCCAGGCTGAGTCTCACTGTGAGTTTCTGCCAGCTGGCATGTGGCTCCCATACTGACTCAAAGAGGGGCTCATGCCGCTCTGATTCATCAGTACCCTGCTGTAGCTTTGTACAATGATTTACCTCCACAAAGCATTAACCATAGGACTCACAAGTAGCAGGCTTTATTTATATTTTAAAGAAAATAAAACCCAGCAAAATAAAACAGAATAAAGCCAATCAAAACAAGACAGTGTGACACAGGACTTCAAAACGATAGGAAATCGACAATGGTTACCACGATGCCTCTTCTTGTCTTCACAATAGCTGCCCATAACTTCAGACACAGTAAAAACCAAACAGAACAGAACAGAATAGAACCAATAAAAACAAAATAACAAATAAAATAAAGGACTTCAAAACAAGATAAGAATAAATTCAAAATGACTACCATTATATATCTTGTTATATTTGAAATAGCTGCCCATGCCATTGGATATAATAAAATCAAACAAAGCAAAATAGAATAAAACCCAACCCAACAAAACAATGAGAATGCTACAGGAAAAGATGATCAAACTACCAGCTTTAGACCTGCAAAGTCATTGAAACCCTAAGCACTACAAGCATTGGGTTACATTTTACCTCACTAGCTATCATTGCAGCCTGTGTTTCTCTGGATCAGCTGGTCACTTACAGCGTGGGGGTGGGGGTTGGCTCTTCCTGTTTCCCGGCCTGTGCACCAGAAGAAACTGGCACACAGGGAGGGCTTGCTTCTTGGTGACTTCTTGTTCTCTTCTACTAACAGTTATTATATGCCTTCCAAGGTCAATTATCTAAAAGATGTTAAATGTTGTATAATGATATCATCATTACAAACTTACCAGGCACTTTATCTCCTTGTTAGTGAGAACACCAGGCAGCCACATTGGATAAATCCCCCAGGATTACACTGTGTCAGTAGCAGCTAAACGGTCTGCTCAGAGTTTTGATATAACTTCTTGGTTCAGTTTTGTGAAGTCATATGTATCTAGGAATTTATCCATTTTTTCCAGATTCTTCGATTTATTGGAACATATATTTTCAAAACAGTTTCTTGCAATCCTCTGCATTTCAGTGATATCTAATGTAATGTCACCTTTTTATTTCTAATTATGTTAATTTAGGTTTTCTCTCTTTCCGCTGGTAAATTTAGCTAAGAGCTTATCAATCGTGCTTATCCTCTCAAGGAACCAACTCTGATTCATTGAGACTTTGTATCATTTTAGTCTCAATGTCACTGACTCCTGTTCTGATATTTATAATTTCCTTCCTTCTACTAGTTTGGGCATTTGGATCATTCTTGTTTTTCTAAGACCTTGAGATGTATTGTCAGCCTACTTACTTGGGTGCAGACTGTCTCTCTAATCCATCCATTCACCTCTCTAAACTTCTCTGTTACCGCTGCTCTCATTGTGTTAACAGATGCGAATACACAGCATTTTGTCATTTGATTCTAAGGATTTTAAAATTTCTTCTGATTCTTTCTGTGGTCCATTGATCATTGAAGAGTGTATTATTTAATATCCATATGTTTGTGTGTTTCCATAGTTACTTTTGTTACCGACTACGAGTTTCATCCCATTGTAATACAATAGGATATAAGGAATTATTTTTTGCATTTATTGAATCATAATCTATGACCTACAATGTGATCTATTTTAAACAGGATTCATGAGCTGCTGAGAAGAATGTGATTCTGCCGTAACTAGATGAAACACTCAGTAAATATCTGCTAAATGCATTTGTTCTGCACTGTGGCTTAGCTACGATATTTCTTTACTGATTCTGTCTGGTTGACCTGTGTATTGGTAGAGTGGGGTGTTAAAGTCCTACATTTTTGTCTTACTGTGCTTTTTTATGAAATTGTGTGCACCAATATTCAGTGTATATATATATATATTTACAAATTGTTACCTCTTTTTGGTGATTTGATCGCTTTAGCCATATACAGTAACCTTCTTTGTCTTTTACAAGTTTTGGTTTGAGCTCAACATTTTTAGAAATTAAAATATCTACTCCTGCTTCCTTTCAAACTCTGAGTGAATGTACAGAAGTACAGAGTTCCATCCTTTCATGTGTGTGTGTGTGTGTGTGCGCGCGCGCGTGTGCACGCATGCGTGCGTGCGTGTGTGTGTTGAGTCTCTTCTCTTGCAGGCAATATGTATTTCAGTTTTAATTTTTGATTCAATCTGACCATCTGGGTTTTCATTGGAAGTTTAAGGCCATTTACACTGAGTGTAATTATGAAACATATTTGCTGATTCTTGTCAGTATATCATTCTCCAGTGCTTTATTCCATTATTATTATGTTCATTTTGTTTAACTACTTTCTCAGTTGGATATATTCTTTCCTTTTGAGCCTTTTGGAAATATCAGCCTCCTTGTCTCTAGTATTTAGGATTCCTTCAAATAGTTTCTGCAGTTCTGGTTTGGTGGTCATATATTTCTCTAGGTTCTCTTTAGTTCTGAAGGTTCTTCATTTCTCTGTCAAGTTTGAATGTAGAATATAGCAATCTAGACTGGAAATTTTTTTAGGGCTTGAAAACCCTACCTAAAGTCTCCTGGCCTTTAAGTTTTGTGTTGAAAAATCTGTTATTCTGATAAATTTGCCTTCATACAGAAAATCTGGCATTTTTCTGTAACAGCTTTTAGTATTCTTTCTTTTTTCTTCTCTGATTTTGAATATGATATATCATGGAGGGTTTTTTCCCTGATCGTGTCTGTTGAGGGTTGTAAATGCCTGATTTACCTGAATATCTAGTTAGCTAGATTTGGAACTTGTTTCTGAAATGATTTTGGTGCATATATATTTATGCCATTAGACTCTGACTCTAACCCCTCTTTAATTCAAATAATCCTGAGGTCATTCCTTTTAGTGTCATATTATCTTTGGTTGTTTCTTGTTTTTAAAGTATTGCTGAGCTCATGTTATACTACATCAGCTTTATTCTCAAGCTCTGATATTCTAATTTCTGACAGATTGTGTTTACTGCCAGTATTTTCATTAAGTTTTTCATTTCTGGGATTTCTGCTTAATTCTCTTTCATTGCCTCTAATTTTTCACTCAGGTGGTCATTCATATCCTGTAGCATCTTCCTTAATTTATTCAGTGGTTTATTTGTATCTTCTTTGAACTCATTGATCACCTTACTAGTTGAGTCATTCAGCTCCTTATTTACATCTTTTTTAAATTCATGAATATCTTGGTAACAGTTTCCTTCATCTGTTTATTTGTCTCTTACTTCTTCAAACATTCAATTTTTTTTAGTTTGTTGTCTGAAAAAATATCCACTTTTTAGTTTGCTGTCTGAAGAAATATCCACTTTAGTTTGTTGTCTGAAAAAAGTACGTATGGAATCAGCTTTTGGGGAGTTAGGAATTTTTGGAGGTATCTTGTTACCTTGCTTTCTCACAATTCTTACATTTTTGTGTTGAGGGACATGTGTTGAGGGAGGGCTAGTGTAGAAGCTCCGCCAATACTGCGGATATCGTTGTAGCCC
The DNA here is from genome assembly GCA_004027295.1 of Dolichotis patagonum. NCBI lineage: Eukaryota > Metazoa > Chordata > Mammalia > Rodentia > Caviidae > Dolichotis > Dolichotis patagonum. Next base: position 8,883 of record PVJX010013913.1, read on the forward strand.
ATGGATTTCTTCCAGTGATGTGTGTTTGTCTTCGGGATGACTTGGCGAGCAGCCACTTATGCTAAGTGGGAACAATTACCAGTCATATCAGCATCTACAGAAGCAGGCATATCGACATATAATTTAAGAAGTTTTAAAAGCTCACAGCTCTTTCAGTAATCCAGAAAGACAAAGGAATAGTACTGATGAGGAGTAGGCTAGGATATAAAAAAGAGAAGAAGAAAAACTTAAGGAGAAAAGCAGTGAGGAAAAAAAGAGAGAGAGTGAAAGAAAAATAAGGTTTTGATGATAACATTTTCATATCTGAAATGAAGGCAGTGGAAGAGAAGATTTGAGAAGTTCTTTGCGGGGCGTGGAAAATCAAAAGAGGGAAGTACATACAACTGGACAGTGAGAGAAATGTGAGGAGGGTGGATGCTATCAACCTGGAAAACCTAATGTTCATAGACACCAGATAAGTCATTGATAACAGAGAACCTGACTGATTTGTAAGGGACGACGTAAATGCAGGTAGCATTCAACTTTTATTCACAGTCACAGTCACAGACACACATATGCCATAGATACAGAGAGAACAAGAAATAAAATAATTAAATCTAAAAATAACAATAAAAATTGTACTGTACTGATAATATTTGATTTGATTACCAGAAAAGAATGAGGAGAGAGGAAAGGATGGAGAGGGCATGAGAGAGAAAGTAAAGAAAGGAGAGGGGAGGGAATTTAAATGAAAAGTGGTGACAGATACAGTGAAATGGAGCTCAGTGTACGACCTGACCAGAAGCTGATTTAGTAAACTATGAAACAACCCTTAGTGTGGGCGAACTCAAGAAAGCTTAGTAAGATACCATAGAAGTAAAAGCAGTAACAGACACTCATACACACAGGCACGTTCACTAGCACACATGCACTGTTCTCTGGTTCTTTCAAAAACCAGTCTCAGAAGAAAACAGAAAAGAGAAAAAGGCAGAATAAAGAGCCAATGTATATGATCTGCAGGGGTGCCAAGCTCCCCTCCTGCAGCCTGGGAAGCTGGGTAGGATCACCAGTGCTTGCATGAAATTCCCACGACCAAATTGGGCTCTTCTGTGCAGGGGCTGAAGGGGTTGGGCGGCACGGGGTGGGGGGACACTGTGACTGCTTCTCACTCTCTGCAGGCAAAGCGCTGTTAACACAGCCAGGCTCCGCTGGGCAGGGCTGGCTGGTGTTTTTGCTTCTGTCCTAGGTCTGCGCACCTTCAAGGGGTGGGTGTGCTTAGAGGATGCTAATGCCAGCCTTCCGCTGGTCTCTGCAAGAGCTCCCCCAGTCTGACTCCCCTCTCCCCACAAGAGCCCCTTGGCCACTTTTATCTGCCGCTCCTCTGGAACTGCCACCACGTTGTGAGGACCTGAGGTCTGCTTTCTTGAGTACTAGCCACCATGGACTGAGCACATCTCAGCTCGTGTATCAGCATTAGGATCAATAGTATAATTAGTCCATTAAGTAAGTACCTACTTGGTATGGTTCGAAAGGTAGCAAACGGCTGTTTATTCAAAATAAACAAGCAACAACAAAAATACTATCGAAATTTCCTGAAATACTTGTCTTACTCATTCTTAGGCCAATACCATAAGACTATGCAAATGTTACCTGCTGGGAAAAGAAGTCACACAGTTAAACATGTACTGAGGGCCAGCTGACTGTCCTGAGGCTCCTGCTACACTTGAACACATTCCCATTTGAGGACCACTGCCCTGGGGTGTGTCTCCCATCCCCCCGCTTCATCCCTAACCCTTAAAGAGGACCCTCAAACTTTGCTCTTTCTCTTGAGTTCAAGGCGCATTCTCCTTGTAGTTTGACAATATCTTCATCAAGCTATTTCTAGGGCTCATTCCTTATCTTACCTGGGTCTTCTGCTTTTTTCTGTTTTACCTGGTGTCAGTGCCATGTTCTCAGTCACCCAGGCTGGACCACTCAATCATCCTGGATTCTCCCGCCGACTTCTCTCCACCCAGAGCCAGTCACTAGTTCTGCAGATTCTGCCCTTAGCATCTGCCCTTTGAAGCAGCCTCCTCCGACTTCTCGGGCCCAGGGCTCCTCCGTCACCATCTCTCCCCCTTCCTAGGATGCAGCCCACAGCGTTTTCTCCTTTGACACATTCCCTCCCCTCTCTCCGCATCCACCAACCTTAACTTTCATTCTTCTGACCCCGCAAAGGTGCATTTTCACCAGAACCTTTGTAAGTTGCTCCAGACGGCTAGGGATGAGCAGCAGGCTTAGGAACACGACATTAGAGCCCACAACCTTCCACAGAGCCGCTGGACCCTTCAGGGGAAGCCAGCTTCAAGACGAGGATAAAATGCAACAATAGATGATGACCTGGAATAGTGGAAATAGGGATGACTTAGAAGGCAGAAAGGCAAGAGCTTAACTGTCAGGCTCTCCTGTGGTTGCATGGGGATGGTCAAATTTTCACTGCGAAAAATAGGAACCTCTTTTGCAAGACTGTAGGAGGATTCGAATTCACAAAATAAGGTGTTTGTGCTTGACTTTCCACGAGGGCATTCACGAGCACGTGCAATGGCCCTTCCCATCCTCCTCTCCACCCGGCACTCACGTTGCTGAGGTCTTCTCAACCTTTGCACTTGGTTTAAAATTGTCTTCTCCTTTTGCTAATCCGCCATCTCCCTGATCAGGAAATTTTTCTGACTTGTTTCCTGCAGAACCTGCAGAGATGGCAGGACACACAGAAACAGCCCACAGCTCCACAGCTTGGGAAACACGGTTTAGTTTGAGAAGGAAAGAGGCCCAGGAGCAACCAGGGAGGCTGCGCTTGGAGGCGCGGCGGTTGGAGCTCCGGGGCGGTAGGGGGCAGCAGAGGAGAGCGCACCCGGGCCGCGGGGACTGCGGGCCGGAGCTCTGCGCGCGCAGCTCGCTGGAGCACGGGCGCAGTAGGCGCTGGGGCTCATGGAGGCGGGTCGGCGGCGGCAGGCCAGACGCCCCTGCTTCGGACGCCGAGGCCCGGCGGTCACAGTGGCCCAGGACAGCGGGAGCCTTCCTTCCCGGTGCCCGCCGACCCACGCCTGGCCCGCCCGCCAGGAAAGCCCCCGCGCCGTCCCTGCGCCCGCGCCTCGGGAGGAGGGGGCCGCTCCTAATCGCCGGCCTGGCCCTCGTCGGTCCCCGGGGACCACAGGTGCCAGCTGTGCTGTGCGAGCCAGGGGCCCCCAGTAAAGCCTCTCCGCGGCCTGGGGTCGGACTGGAACGAGCCCAATTCGGGTTTATCAGACCCCGGCACCCCACTCTAGGAGGCCGGAGCCCCCCAGCACGATGCCTTTGGTGCTCACGGTCGGGTTTGATGGAATCACCCAGAAGGATTTGATGGAATCAACCAGAACGACTAATGTTTAAATCAAAGGAGCCCCCGAAGTCCTGACTGATGACCCCTGTCACTTCTGCTGCTTCTAGCAGAGAGTATACCCTCCCACCCCCAATTTATTCTCCCTTCTGAAAAAGAGGAAGGTAGCAAAGCTCTCCCCAACCCATCCCCGTCCCTCAGGGACCTGTGCTTTGGACACTGAGGACAAATGCCTAATGGAGACTGGAATCACATCACAGAGAACAGAACGGAACGGCTGAGCCCAGGAAATAGTGAGATTTCCACAGCGGGGCATGCACAGCGAGTGTGCCCACTGTGACAGAGCGACAAAATCTGATCTCTCTCCTGGGAGACGCCCCTGGTAGCACCTCAGTGCCTGCTGGAGCAGGCCGCAGTGTCTCCTGCTGAGAGGACAGCAGAGCCCTAGAGGTCCTGGCATCCTGGGCCTGCAGTTGGGCCTGCTGTGTTGATGTCAGGGACAGGGACAGGCGGGACAGTGACTTGCAGCATTTATGGGACTGACTGTCCTCACTGCAGCACCTGCTCTGTGCCCGTGGGTTTCACCTGGAGGGGGTGAGCAGATGGGAGGAAGCGGCAGCCACGTCTGCTATCCGGACCTAACAGGCTAAGGGCACCAGAAGCAACCTGGATCCTTTGGCTAGTCCAGTCCTGCTCACTGTGCAGGAGAAGAGAGGCCCGGAGGTGTGGAGGAACGCACGAGGTCACGCGTGGCCTCCCGGCAGTAGTTCATGCTTCTCTCCATCAGTGGAGAGCAGCCACTGGGCAAACCAGGGCTGAGGGGTGCGGATTCCGAAGCAGCCTAGGAGCTCCGGCTTCCTCTGCATGCGCAGCTGCTATGGTGTCTCCAGGCCCCTCCCAGATTCTGAGTTCAGCCTTCCCTGTCCTCTGGTCCTCTGTCCCTGCTGCTTCCTGCCAAGCACTGCTCAGTGCCTCAGAGCAGGGAGGGAGACACCAGGCTCAGTGAGGTAACTGGGCAAAAGTAGAGTGAAAGGGACTAGACTATCTCACCTCTGTCTGTGTTTAGAGTCATGTGGGGTGTTCTCATGCTTTCAGACTGCATTTTATAGTTTCCAAATACATTATTCTCAAATATATTTTGCCAGTGGTAGGGACTAAACCCGGGGCCTGTGCATGCTAGAAAACGCTCTACCACTGAGCTACAGCTCTGGCCTTGCATCTCTTATTTTTAAATGTTGTTTCACCCGTGTATGCATGTTGTTCCTATATTTCTGTTAGATTTATTCATAAATACTTTTCTAAATGTAAAAATGTAGTTTCATATCTGCACAAAGGATAAAAGGAGTAGCTTCATTGCAGACTGATTCATTGGAACCATTGGCTAAATTTGCACTCCCTGCATCTGTCCTACAAACCATTTAAAAGGAAGAAGTGCAAATCATATCACATCCCTCATAAAAACTTATATATGTGCCTCCCAACCACAAAGACGTTCTCCTTCATAACCATGGTACTAGTATCTCAGTCAAGAAATTTAACATCTGTTTTGACAAGTCAGGAAAGGTTTCCAGTTCCAGTTCCATGTACTGGAGAATCACAGCATACTGCTTCTTTGTCTCGCTCGGTTTTATTCAGCGGAGTCTGGAGTTTGCAGGCGTGCACGTCCTCAGGCTGCCCCCACCCATGACCTCATCTCTCTGCTTGCAGGGCTTGGATTTCACACATTGGGTTTGCAGACCCTGAAGAAACCAACTGTCTTCTTTGGGCTTCTCAGGCATCTTTAAGAAATGCCGATGTCAGACGGCCTTGAAGAGAGCTGGGAACCAGAGGGAGGATAACTCTCGTCAATATGAAAAAATACAAAATCGATTTCTGTTTTGCAGAAGCCTCTTGCTTCGAACTCAAACCCAAAATGCAGTTTCTCGCATGTGCTTTCCCCGTGAAGGTCTTGCACACACTGCTCGGCCTTCCCGGCGGCCCCTAGTAACTTCTAAGGTGCTAGTAAATGCCTAGTTTCCTGTAAATGCCCCCAAAACCCCACTGAGCTGACTTGTGAAACCTAGCTGACCAGTAAGGAGATGCTGAGTGATACCACAAGAAGACAAAAAACAAGCCTAAATTTGAAATGGTCACAAATATGCCCCCAGGGTCATTCATTAAAAAAAACTACTAACTTTTAAAATGATTTAACAGAGCTGTCAGGGACATGCAGAACTGACTTGCCCCTGCTTCTCTCTAGTGAGGTCCCTGGCGCATTCTTGAAAGTTTCTTCAGAAGCTGGAACAAACAGTAAGGTGCATTTCGTATAAGTACTGCCCCACCTTCAAGGTCTAAATGCTCGACTGGAATTAAAACGCATCTGAGTGGGCTGCTCGGTCCGCAGGTCTTTACGACAAGGCTTGCTGAATCAGCTTCAAAGTTCAGTTATTTAAATGCATGGAACAGCATCTGGGGAGAGGATCTACTTTCTGATAAGAACAGAAACTTTTATTTTCGAAACTGGTAAAATTGTAAAGTATTTGTAATTCCCAGAGCTGAGAGAACTACACTACCAAAGGAAGCGAAGAATCTGTAGTTCTCTGTGTGTAAAATGACTAACAATAACACAATTTTTTTAAAAAAATAAATGGTGTACATGCATATTGTCCAATACAAAAATTCTGCTTTGGCTGGTCATTATTTTATTTTTCTCAATATTTTCTTCAAAAGAAAAAACAATTACGAGTAAGCTATGAAGACAGAGTTGACATCTGCTAAAGTACATGTTACTATCAAGTGTAGTATTGTACAGTGGCCAGAAGGAAAGCAATCAGGGTTTAAGTAGGTAAGCAAGGACGTTTTTAGTCCATATTTTACTCTTGCTGGTACATGTTCACAGTATGTAGTGACCACTCCTTGTGGGCAGCTGGATGCCCACAGAACACATCTCCATTCTTCTTTCCTCCCCATCTCCCCTCCTCCATCTCTGTGTCCCCTCTCACATGCAAAAGATCCATCTCCTTATTTCCTACCATCTGTCTTTATTTTGCTCTTTAATTATTTGCTCTTTGAGTTGTAAAACACTAACAGATCTATTCAGAGTGCAAATCTCGACCATTTGGGGCTCTCAGTAGTAAAATGGACATCGGCTATGAGAGGTAAGTCTGCGTGTGCGAGGCTCCCTCTGTGCACATGGACATTATTTTTCTTTTCCTCATTTTTCAGTTGAGAATGGCCTTATGATGCTTCACTTATATGATTTCCTACCACTCGTTCTTCAGTGCACTTGTCTCACTCTCTGTCCATGTGGCCCAGAGAGGAATCACCCCAAGCAGACCTTCCAGGAGGGCTCGACTTCTTCGGCCCTCACAGTCCATGATGGAACGTCTCTGCTTGACAAGCTAAGCACTGAGAAGAGACTCGAGGCACCTTACACATTGTCTCAGAGAACTCTGGAGTGAAAACTGCTGTTAGCAAAAGAATTCATGAATGTTTTAGTGGAAGGCACAGGGAACTGAACTGGGCAGGTGATCCACACTTCCAGCTGAATTCCTAACTCATAGGTGTCATAACGGAAGTGATGGGGTTTAGCAATAACAACAATAGCAAAAGAATTCCCCAGCACTTCTCGGATGACTGGGACTTCACGCCTCTGCCTTGTGCAGTCTACCCACAGCCAAAAGTTGCATCCAGTTCCCAGAACAATGATTTCCCCACCTAAAACACAGACTTGTTCACTTGACTGGTGACTGTTCTCCCATAAGTCATTTTAAAGAAAGTCTCTGAACACGTGTGACTTGTGTTGGGCTTACTCAGCTTTGAACTTGTGGCATCTTATGTTGTTTTGTCAAATGGTTCTGTCTCTTCAAGTAATGTGTTTCCCAACATGTAGAGCGGAGAAGCTGGACTTCCTCAGAACCTAGCATGGCCATCTGTGTGCAGTGGGACACAGTCCCTAAGGCCTTGACTCCAGTGATAATCGCAACCATGCTGCACCAATGCCACCAAAAAGATTTCTTGGAATATTTGGGCATACGAGATGGGGAATCACTCATTGAAAAGCATGAGCCTCTCAGCCACTTTGATACCCTTCTGCCTCTTTCAGAAGTTGAAAATGGGCGTGTTTTCTGAGAAGCACAAGCTGACTTTATTTTTCTTACAAATACTGAAGAGCAAGCCGAAACTTTTGGAGGTAAATCCGAGACAGTCATGATGGTAGGGTCTTGGGACAGATTGAACCCCAACCGACCTCCCTGGTCCCCGCAAGCAGACATTGTGCTCCCTCCCTGAGCTAAACTGGGAGCCGGAGGCAGAGGTCCACCAGGGACTGGAGCCTGAGGCGCTCGCTTTTTTTGTGTTGGCCCAGTCATGCCATGCGACATTCTTGGAACTGCCTAGAAGGAGTTTTGCTATGGATGCTGCATGGGCACAGCAAGAAGAAAAAGTCAATTCTAGGAAAGGGGAAGGGGAAGCGGGCCTCAGGGACAGGTGGCTGGATGAGAAGCTGTCAATCTTTTTGTCACAGAACCTACTCATCAGCTCCAGGTGAAGGATAAAGCTGCGACTTTGCACAATGATTCACCCAGGCCTCCTGCATGACAGGGACGTGAGCACCTCTCCCACCTGGACAGGTGTCTCAGCTATGATGGAGCCGCAGCAACCAACAGACCCTGATTGCTTCCTGGCCATTGGATGCGCCTGTAGGAGTTTATAAATCTGGTGCACAGGTTCTGCTGCAAGCCGTCTGAACCAGAATCTCTGAAGGTAGCTCCTGGATCTCTCCTTTTTAAGATGCCCACTGTGTGATCAATGGGCAGCTGGCATTAGTTCAGCCCTGAGCTGAACTAATCACAGCCACCACAGCTCTTCTTGCTAGTGGTTGGTTTCCTGGCTGTGAAGACACAAGGCAAAGTGAAGCTTCTGGAAAATCTTCCGTCACTCCTAAGGAGGCTCCTGTCTCCTCTGTGTGGTCTGGACCTGATGCCTGGCAGTCTTGCTGCCTAGAAGATGCAAGAACCTCACAGTGCTAAATGGTGTAGAGTAGCTGGGGTTGGCTGAACTCTGGGCTTTGTGTGGGAGGCAGTAATGCACTGCCTTATTACTCAAGTCTGTTGAAGGTTTGGTTATGAGAAAAGCATTCTTAGTGATTCCTGAAGTTCCTTCTGCCATGGGGAAGGAACCTGGGCTCCAGTTTTCCGGCTGGGCTGAGGCACCCACTTCTGCTGAACACAGCTCACTGCATTCGTCCCTCTGCTGCAGCCACCCCAGGGGTGCAAAGCCCGCCTGATGCAGAGTCCAGACGAGGGGGATGGGGAGTGAGGCTACTAGAAGCCAGACTCCAAATCCTGCGTCTCTTTGGGAAATCAAGGTGTTTTCCCTCTTTGCGCACAGCCAGTGGATCACCTAAGGAAGGAGCCAGCTGTGTGCTGGGCCGAGTTAGACACCCTGGACGGCATGCATTCATTCAGCTGTTCATCATACAGACAGCGTAAGCCTGTGAGGTAGGTGAAATTACCATCCCATTTTCAGAAGAGGAAGGTGAGGCCCAGAGAGGGCACCTAGTAGCAAAACTTGGGTTTGAGCCTCTTTTTGGTATAGCAAGACAAGAGGACGTTGCTGGATGCCCTCAGACTGCCTCGCAGGGGTGGATACTGGGGAAGTGGATGTGACACTGTGTGAAGCTGGGAGAAGAGACCATCTTGGGCAGCTGGCAAACAAGCATCTCATCTTTGCTTTGGTGACATCAGCACAGCTGCTCAACCTTCAGACCTGGCTTTGTCATATGTCAAGTGGGGGTTAGAAAATCTACCCCACATTTATTATGCAGAAGAGCTCAGCTCTTGGGAAATATCAGGGACATTCTGCTCGTCCCTCTGTGCCTTTGCCTCAGTGTGCCGGCTATTTACCCACAGTCTGGGGTATGGTGACAACGCGCTGCTGAAATGTCAATCAAGCAGGCATGCTGAGGCAGGGAGGTGGTCCCAGGGTGCCGGTGGGCGGTGCATCCCGGGTGGAGACAGTGCCTTGGAACAGACTAGCCTGGACTCTGCACAGATGGAGCCTCTTGGCTTGTTCTTATTCAACTGCTGTGCTGGGAAAAGGGGACCCCAAAGCCAGCCCTGCCACAGTGGCCTCCTCCTTACCATGGTTCTGCTGGAATCCACTCCACAGGGCTTGACAAGAAGAAAGTGTGATCATCTGGTAGTTTTAGAATCTATGACTCCAACTTCTCTAAACTTTCTGGTTCTTTGGAAGCACAGATAGTAGCACAAAATAGAGTGATTTCAGAAATCACTCATACCCCTCGCCTTTGTCTTGCATCTGAGCATCTCGACAGGGGCCTTTCACCAAAATAGGCTTAGGGGAGAGGGCTGAGTCATATCACGCGCCTGCTTCAGCCTTGCCTGTCCAGGCCAGAGGGGGCAGGCAGGGCATGCAATCTGGCCTCATGTCCTAGGAGGAAGCAGAGTGACTAGGGTGGGGGACAGTGCCCCAGCAGCCCTCCGACTGTCTGGAGGAAGCAGCGTGGAGACTCCTCAGCAACCGACTTCTGAGCACTCGGAACCTAACAGGAAGACCGAGTAGTGAAGATACCCAGGAACCAGATGACAGGAACGTGCCCCAGCCCAGGTCACAACACGGGGCCTGAACGTGGCAGGCACTGTTCCAAGGACTCCAGAGTGGGCCCTACAGGAACATGCAGTGAACCTCAACCTGGGCGCGCGTGCCTTGCCACGAGGACTCCTGTTCTTCTCAGCCCTGTTGTGGGTCTCATTCAACATAGAATAAAAGATGGTATGGGCACCTCCGCTGTGCTGTGCTAGGAAAGGTCCCTGCTGTCCCTCTGGCAGCTTTCACACAGAGGCCCAGAGGCAGGTGCTAACACCCCCCTCTCGGGAGTAACAAACTGAACGGAAGTGGGAACAGAAGAAGACAGGAGGTGGAAGTGCAGGAGCTTCGGCTCTGGGGTTCTCTGAGCTCCTACCCAGGAGCCTTCCTCTGCCCATGGTGTCACTGTCCTAGGCTCCAGTTACTTGAGGTCAACCACAGTGTGACAACATTAAATGGAAAGCTCTGGAAATAATGTGTATGTTTTAAATGTCATTGATTGCAATATTTCACTATACTCACTCTATTTTGCTGTTGGTTGTGGTTGTTAACCTCTTTCTTGTTTCATTTATCATTTAAGCTTTGTCACTGTTGTATGTTTCATTTAATATAATAGTGCAGGGTACTACCCATGTCTTGCAGCATCCCCCAGGGACCTGGCACAAACCTGCTATGGTTAGCAGGACCTACTGTATCCCTTGTCCTCGCTTTGATTTCTGGCTTCTTGTCTCCATGGCTGCATTGCTCCTTCAGCACTTTCACTTGGGCAAAAATATCTAGCCTCCCATCACAGCTTCACATCCTCACCTCAAACACCTGCACATTCCCTTCTCCGCACCCCAGGTGGGTCCCTCCCAGTCCTGTCTCCTTTACTAGGGTACTAGTGTCCAGGTCAGGCAGCAGTGGTCACTTTCTGCCCCCAACTTCCAGGACTCGGGAGCAGACTGTAGTCACATAGACCCTTCCCTTCTCATGGTTCCCATCCTTACCATGACCCTCCAGCCCAGGCTTCATGATGTGGGGAGGGCAGTGCACACACACACACACACACACACACACACACACACACCACAAGTCAGCACAGGGAAGTAACACAGGGAAAGAGGAGAAGGAGGGCAGGAGTCACAGAGATGCTAAGGGAGGGTACCTGGTCTCCCATGGCTGTGCAGAACTCCACAGAGCGGGCACAACTTCCCCAGAGGGTGCTTGGCCCAGGTCTGCTTCTGCTTGCTACTAGGATTGAGGCAGCAGTGTGCTGTGGAGCAGGGCGCCGGGGCTTTGCCCCTGGAGCCGGGATCTGTCTGAGCTCCCCCGAGGGGCGTGTGTCCTCGGCAGTCTACTCATCACTGTGTCACTGGTCATCGATGGTGACAGTATCCCCAGCAGGACCGTCATGAAGGTCAAACCTTTTTAAAAAATTACATGGTGTATTTATCAGTATATAATGTAATATATTTATTAATATATTTTTCTTTTACTGTTTACCCTGGAATAAAAGAAGACTTGGGTCTGAGGAGGAAGATTTGCACTTTGGCTCTTGAGCTAGGTGCTGGCCTGAGGCCTCCCACAACGACAGCCAGCTGCCCTCGGGATACCTGCGGCTTTCTCACTCCCACCTTCAGATTCCCCATGACCAAAGGCACGCACTGTCCCCCACAGCAGGCGGTGCATGGGCCCGGCAGGACAAGAAGCCCTTCCTGCTCCTAAGACAGGAGGTGCCATCGTCCAGGCCACACAGCTCTGCCCTGGGCCACAAAGCGCATTCCATGTGCAGGATAGTGACTTCGACACCAGCCCCACCACCAGGTCACACTTCGCTGGTGAAGGGCATCATTTCCAGCAAGACAGCTCTCACTTTAGATGCCAGCTATCAGCTCAGGGGTCCCCAGGCACCTATAGCTTTGACTCAGTGGCTACACATTGGGGGATCCCCTAGCTCCCCTCGGTTTGCTATTCACAAGAGTGACTCACAGAAGCCAGGAAAGAACTGCATATATGATGACATTTTGCCATAAAGGACAAAAGTCAGGAACAGGTAAGTAAAGGGACACTGAGGCTCAGTCTGGGAGGTTCTATGCATGATGCTTCCACGTGCTCAAGAAGCTCACCTTGGCACCACATGGATTCATTCACCACCAGGCTGCAGTGTCCAGAGCCTGTGCTAGGCGTCATGACCAGTCATGACTGATTGGACCACTGGCCACGTGGCAGAGTTCAGTCTCAGCTCCCTCTGCTGCAGAGCACCTGGCCCAGGCCCAGGCCTTTATGACATAGCTTGTCTTTCCAGCATGACCGTCCCGTCCCACCATGAGTCATCTGTTAGCATTGCTGCCATGGCCCTCCAAGGACAGAGATGCTCCTGTCACAGGGGAAACTCCACGGGTGTAGAAGCCCTGTCCCAGAAACTGAGACAAAGGGCTACAAGATGTTTCCCAGCTGAAGGAGTATACTCAGCCGGGGTTCTTACACACGCTGCGTTCTCTGTTCCTGAGAGGACAGAGCCACGCAGCCCAGATACTTCACGAGGAGCTGACCTTCACCTGGCCTTAGCTCACTCCCCAGCGCTTTCCTCCCATTTCGCTGGACACTCAGTCCTTGAGTGCCCTCATTACCTGGCACAAGTTGGCTTCAAGGCCAGCATTCCTGGCTCTACAGAGATCTCTCAGCTACTTCGAGTAAGGCTGATCATTCAGGCACGGGCGTAACTGACATTCTAGGACATATTTTTGTCATCATGCTCACAGAGATTTAATTGTAACTTTTTCATTAATTTCAAATAGTTTTCCCACTTGATTTTTAAGCCTATGTAATACTTCAGTTCACAAATGCTTCTTTACACAACCAATTCAGTTCACAAACAGAAGCATTTGATGAAATTTTGCTTGTTCTCCAACTCTGCATCCAATGGTGAACACAATGGCAACCACGTTCCCCAGACTCATGGAACAAATTAAGTTTGTGAATCAAGGTACCACTGAACATTAAAATGAATTTTTGGCAAGAAGTAACAGAAAACCCTGGGTTAAAGGATAAGAAGTCCAGAGTTAGCTGAGTCCAAGCTGGGTCCAGTGACATTGATGAGTACCAGGTTATTTCTATCCTCTTCTGTCCCCCGAAGAGAGCTGAACAGTCCACCAATCATTGTCATTTAGTGTGGAAGATGGAGGATACACAGTGTTGGGCTTTCTCTCTCTGTACCTCCTTCTTTCTCCATGAGGGAGATAAGTTGCCCTCCACAAGCTTTCTCTTCCACCTCATTGGCCAACAAGAGATCACAAGTTCTCCCTACACCAATCCCCGGCAAAGGGAAGGACTTTCTGCCCTTGGTCTCACCAATTGTGAGTCACTCCCCAAGGCTACACATACTGTCCACTGAAGACCATCAGGTCCTCCTGGGATTCAGGAAGCTAGTGGGAACAGCCCGAGTCCGGACATGGTGTGGCTGTGTGCTGTGGCCTCAGACCAGAGAAAGTCTGTCGAGGATACAGACAGGAGATGAGCCAGGGAGAGAGAAAAGACAGGAGGCAAGAAGGCAATGGCAGGAAAGATGGAGGAAGAAACTAGGGAAGAAAGACACAATCCAAATAAGAATACCAGCTCACAGCTTGTAAATATTTTAACCAAATGGGCTATAAAACCACGGCTTTCATAAGATTCATGTTCATTAATTACTACAAGTTCCTATTGCTAAATAGTTCTCAAGCTTTTCAAGGCAAGTAAACTTTTATATCCAATAAAACCTTGTGATTCTTTTTTTCATTCTATGGTCAGAATAGAAAAAAGGCAACTCATTTTTCCTCCAGAGAACTGTAGTTAATCCTTCACTGTTCCTGGCCTTTCAGGAATGAGGAGAAGCATGGGTTTTGGAGATAGCCAGGGTCCAGGACAGACTTAAACGGTGCACACTTGGAAACTTAATTTTCCCAAAGGAGTAATAGCCCCAGTCTTGGACGCATGTACGTGGGGAGCCCTAACACAGCGCTCACACACTCCCGGGTGCACCGAGGAACTCAACAGCACGCTCTAGAAGGGGAGTTTGGGGAGCAGAGCCGGAGGGGAGGCGCATATCCCAAGTGCTCCCGCAGACCCGGAGGGACTGAGGGGCAGGGCACGCCCCTCCTCCAGGGTCAGCAAATGGAGGGGACCGTGCGGTGGATGAGGGTGTGGATCCGAGCTGGTTTCAATGGTTTGACAGTGAAACTCACCTGGGGTGTGTGGTTGGCCTTGTCCTTGGGTTTAGAAGCTTCCCAGAGTCAAAGCGAAACCCTTCAGCTGTGTCACACGCAGTGCTGACCCTGGAGTAGCTGTGTGTGCAGATCACGTAACTGAAACCCCTGGACAGCTCGCAGTCCAGAGACCTGCTCCGCAGCCAGGGCCCCGGGGCCACGCGGTCCGCAGGGGCCCAGCATTCAGGTGGGATGAAGGGTACCAGGAACCCCAAACTAAGCTCCTCTCACAGCAGACCCCATCCCCTTAACTATTTCCCATATCCAGAAGTAACATTGGTCCTTCACATTTACACCCACGTGAAATCACTGCGACTATCCGGGAACACCTATGTGAGTATGTGCACACCTATTCCTCTGTACGTATGCACGTATGTACCCGGCTCTGAACCGTGCTTTTTCACCCAGGGACCTGACTTGCTGAATTTTTTCTTAAGGCCTCAGTGTGTAATAGTTGCAAAACGTTTATCTCAAATGTGGCCTGCAGCCTAGAGGTAGGTAGCTCAAGGGTTGAGTAGGAGTTTGCCAGTGTGAAAACCAGCATTTCTACGATCCTCACTGTTTTCCTCATGGCTGAAAGGTGGGTCTACAGCCCAGGCATTACATTTGCAGCCAAGAGAAGAAGAAATATGGAGAGGTGGTGCCAGTGTTTTCTGTTCCTTTTGAAATGACCAGAGAGGCTGAACACGTTCCGTCCTCGGGTCTCGATGTGGAATGAGGAAAATGAGCCAGGTTAGCCAGCACAGGCCCTTCCTCCTGCCCCGTCTGTGATCAGCCTGTAAACTCTGCTTCTCTGTCTCTCTTAAGCAGGTTTCACGTGATGCTAAGGATATCACAGTGGTCACATTTACCAGCTGGAGTAGCCAGTGGAAAACAATTCATCACCTCAGATGGTACCTTGATTTTTTTATCCATTTTTCTGTAATTCTAATCCTTGTGTAATGAGCATGTGTTTATTTCACACTTTAAATCAATGGATGCAAATACTCAAACAGTAATGAGGACATTTAACTCTTGGGTGAGCAGAAAAGACCCCAGAGCTCATGTGTCATGAGGGAGAGAACGTGAGACACACATGAGTCTGAATCATGCTGGAAAGAGAAGCTGCTCAGCCCAACACTGCTCATCTTTCCAGAGCCTAGCGAGCTGGATGGGTCACACAGTAAACTGGTGAACACCCTGCTGAAACGCTAGGTCCCCCTTTCTGCATTCCTATTCTATTGCTTTCCTTCCCTTAATGAAACTAATGAACTGTTTTAAATATATTCAGAAACCTGCAGTTTCTAGCAGGACAGACATTCGTGCTCCCGCTGACAGCACCTGCAATCCAGGCAGGGCCCAAGAAGTCTTTCTATAGGCCCACAGGCCTGGCCCTCAGTCCTGGCCACCTGGGAGCTCATGTTCCACCTTGCACCTGCTGCACCCTGCGCCCCAGGACAGGAGTTGCCACAGTAATAACAAGGCTGCTACACAGCGCACCCCACTCTGTGTGCTGGGCACTGACCTCTACTGCTTTTGGTCTTCACATGAACTCTGCAAGAGAGCATGTTAACCCTGTCATATGATGAGAAAGCCGCTAGAGGTTGCATCACGTCCCTTCACGGGGCTGGAAGCTTAACCCAAGACCTCAGAATGTGATGTTACTTGGATACAGCATCACTGCAGATGAAACGAGTGAAGTTAAGATGGTCTTGCTGAAGTAGGATGATGACCAATGTCCTTCTAACAAAAGAACACGGACACACAGAGAGAAGCCCACGGGATGGCAAAGGTGGAGCCTGGAATCAAGCATCCACAAGGCAGAGAACACTGGATTGTTAAAGGCTTGGTCTCCAGTCCATGGCATTGTTGCAAGGTGGTGGCGCCTCCTCGTGGGAGAATACTAGGTTCCTGTGGTCAGGTCTGGGTCCTCGAAAAGGAATATGACACCCCAGCCCCTCCCTCTCTCTCTTTTTTCTGACTATCAAGTGAGAGAATGTCCTCCACTATATGTTCCACCATAATGTCTCTGCCTCACTACAGGCCCAAGGGTAAATGACCAAGCAACCCACAGACTGAAACCTCTGGAACCGTAAGCCAAAACAAACTTCCTTTTTATAAACTGGCTATCTCAGGGGTTTTGTCAGAGACAGAAAGCCAACAAATATAAATGCAAATTGAATTAAACAAGGCTTAATAGTAAGAGTAATAGTAGTAGAACAACCAGTCAGGGAAAGAGTTACACCCTTCCCAGTGTGCTTTGCAGGCATCGCCTGGATGAAAGAGTGCCTCCCTTGCGAGACAGACATAGTGCTAAATAGTGCTGTCCTCAAAAAGTACTGCTTCTACCCACAGCTCCTTTCATAAAGACCCAAGTCTCAGTGACTTCGCTAAGACACACAGCAGAGAGGGGAGATCTGAACGCTGATGCCAGTGGACAGGCCCTGGAGGGGCCGTGAGTTGACTGGCTTTCCTGTGTGCAGTGAAGAGGTCGGGCCCTTGCTGATTCTCCCACCAAGTCCTCACTTTCTGTGTGGGGGAAGATGCACGTGTTCTTTTTGACTTTGGGTCCAGGAATCTTCTTTCTTTTGTTAGTGCTGAAGATCAAACCCAGAGCCTCCTGCATGCTAAGAAAATGTGTACTGAGCACACCCACCATTACCCAGAAGTCTCTATTAACTGTAGTAACCAGAAGCAAGCAGCTCTGCAAACCATGGGATCCCTTGAGGGTCCCGTTCAGCAGCAGAGAGATGGTATCCAGGGCGGGAGCAAAGGTGAAGGTGACCCCTCCTTCTTCTGCTGATGCTTCAGATCCAAAATGCCTGATGCCAAGACCTCAACTCTTCTTCCCTTCCTCCTGTTCCTTCCAGCCAGGCCCATGGATGAAGCAGGAGCAGAAGCAGGCAGATGGGAGGAGGCTTGGCCTGGGCAAACTGGGGAGCTCAGGCTGTGGCCTCCCACGGGGCAGGCACCTTGGGAGCATCCTTCACCTTCCCCAAGGCCAGGAACTCCTTCTTCAGAAGCCCATATCTTATCCCAAAGTCTCTCACGCCTGCGCTCTCCACCCGACCCACTGGGAGCCTGGATAAGCCTAAAGAGAACTGCCAAGCGGTGTTTCTTCCCAGAGTAAAACTTTTGATTAATAAACGTAAGTATTTTCCCATTCAAAACACAGGATTGAGACACTTCCTGTGGTGAGTTGAGTTCATTCCAGCTCTCTCTCTTTTTCTTACTCTTGCCCTCTCTCACTCTCACTCTCTCATTGTCTTTCACTCCATCTCTCTCATTTTCTCTCTCTTTTGCTTTCTGTGTCTCATCTCTCACTCTGCCTTGCTCACTGGCTCACTTTCTCTCTCTGTCTCTCTGTCTCCCTCTGTCTCTGTCTCTGTGTCTCACTCTCTGTCTCTCTCTCATTTCCCAGTTTTTCTCACATCAAAGAGCAGAAAAGAAACTTATCTTGCAGAGACTCCTCCAAGGCTGCTGCCCACCCACACACTGGCGGGTGTGAGGAGAGATGTAGTTAATCATTTCACAGAGAGAAACTGCTCTCTGGGAAGAACGTAAGTGAAGAGGTCACACTCTGCTTTGCTGAAAGTGACCAGAGAGAACTGGGGTCACAGTCCTTTTGAAAGGGCACCCACAGGACTATCCCACAGACCAGTGCTCACATAGCTGCCCTCTCTCCATGCCTCTGGAACCCCTGCTGCTGGGGACATGGATCTACGATGGCAATGAGAAAAGATTGTTCTGGAAAAAGCTGTTACAATCATTTCTGATTTCAAATGCAGTGGACAGCAAGTGAATGATTTCTTGCCTCTTGAGTTTTCTTTGCCCACCATTTGCCTTTTTGGCAGACGCTTGCTATTAGCTAAACCAGGCCCTCCACTGTATGTCTGTGCTCAGCCCAGCGCCCAGCTCGCTTCCCTGGGCCCCCGCATCTCCAGGCCTCCGTGGCGCACAGGAAACCCCACTGCCTCTGGGGTTGTGCAGACACCAGGACACCCCTAGGCAGCCCCAGTGCAACCTCCCAGACGTGCCTCTTCTTATCTTCTCTTTTTTGGTGATTCCAGGGGACCTTCTTATGCTTCCCCCATTACAAGTCACCCAGGGCATGAGAGAAAGGCTGCTCAGAACAGAGAACCCTATGGCCCTGTGACCTCCTGACTCTGCAAGAAGAAAGGCACCCCTAACTGGTTCCAGCCTGTGTCATTTTTGTCCTCTTTCCTGTTGCTTTCAGATTCTAAAGGTTCAAGCGAAAAGTGCAGTCTCGTTTCCAACAGAAAAACACCAGCACTAACATTGTCCCTGGGGTGGATTATTTAGTAGCAGGCATCAAAATTCTTAAAACTTTCGAACATCTATCAATTCCAGAAAAAGTGTTTATATGTAAAAATTTACATGCGTACTTTTAAATGTACATAATTTATACAATATTTATTACCGCACTCATTAAAAGTGAATAATTGGAAGTGAGGTAATAATTTAAAAATGGGGAACTGGCTTACTATACTCTATTAGGGTATTGCCATACAATGGGGCCATAAAATTTTTAGCCATAAAATTTGTCAGATGCGACTTATGTGCATTATACAAAGCAGTATTTATGGTGTTGCTTTTGTAAAATTTATATCATATATAAAAGAAAATGAAAAATAAACTAAAATGTTAGTGACATCTCTAGATTACAGGCAATTTAAACCTTTTTCATTTTGCTGAAATATTTTCAAAGTATAACGCAGTATCTATTCTTTATAATAAGAATCTAAAAAAAAATCCCTTGATGACCAGTGAAACTAACAATAAATTTCATTAAAATGTTTTTCTACAACACAAAATCAATAGAATATTGCCCATAATTCAGCCTCAGTGATTTTTTATCTCAAAGAATGGACTTCATGGAAATGAAGAACTATTTGTGTTCTCCACACCTGCACATTCTGGTACCAGGGTGGGTGTTGTTTTCAGACTGGAAGCTGAAGGTAATACTTGCTAAACCAAAACAAATTCTTACTCCCCCAAAGAAACTCCCCAAACTCAAAAGTCCCGCTACTGCTGCATCCTGTGTCTGTGTGCATTGAATTTTCGTTCTAGTTTGGTCATCCAATCCCTTCTTAAAGTTCTTCCTGTAAAATGAATCACCACTTCACCACCACATAAACCTGGCAGATCTTATTGATTGTTGGTAATGGAGATCCAAGAAAACGCACGGTCCTGAGACCAAACCTGGGATGAGAGAGTTTAACAGGGAAAGCCGTCTGGCACAAGGACCTGAGAACGCGTACACATCCAGGCATAGTTAGATCACTACTGCCCCACAAAGGCTTGTGCCTGGAAACTTGGGGATGCAGTGGAGACTAAAAAGTGAGGTGTGCTCAGCAGTCTTCCATCACTGGGGGTGTGCCTTTTAGGTAGTGTTGAGACCCCAGGGCCTCCTCTTCCTGTTTCTGCTTCCTGGCTTCACCGAGGTGTGCAGCTGCCTCTGCCATGATCTCCTACCCACAGCAACGTGCTCGCCACAGGTTCAAAAGCAGCAGCACCAACCAGCCATGGGCTGACATGTCCCCAAGTGTGAGCCAAAGCAAGCCTCTTTGTTTAAGGTCACTATCTCAGGCGTTTTGTTTCAGTAACAGAAAGCTGTCCAACAGAATTTAGGAGCAGCATTTCACATACCCACACCATAAGCAATCTTATGGTGTGTAGTTGTAGTTGGGGAGTTTCTTGGTAATGAGCAAGGAGTTCTTACTGCATCTTATCATAATTACATATATTAATAAATACATTTCACAGAAAGAAAAATACCATTTGGTGTTTAAAACTTGAAACTGAAAAGAGACTATATTTACTCAACTTGAGACACTTTTAGTTTTGATTCAATTAGTGATGCTTTAATATGTTGATCTTACATTTTTAATTGAAGGAAAAGATATGTATGAACATTGCCCTATAATCAGAGAGAGAAGCTAAGTGCAGGGGCCCACAGTTAACACTATGAGTGGTAGCAAAGTTGACACCAGGATTTCAGCCACTTGGATATTTCCACAGCTGGTTTTTGTACAACCCAATGTATAACTCATTAGCTAGAGGCCGAGTATTTCCTTACTGGGAACTACGTTATCAAGACAAGTCACCACCACACGCCTGGCTGGCTCACCTGGCACCTGGAGATCTGGCTCCACACTCAGCCCTTGGCCTCTTCAGGGCTAGGTCTTCATCTTCCTGAGAGGAATCATGTCATAATCCCATGGTTCTCTCCGTATTTTAAGAGATCAAAGCCAGGCAACGGAAGGCTACTGTTACTATTTGCTGGAGCTGACGGCACCAGAATTTCAAAGCAGAACCTTCAGAACCAGTGATATGGCCAACGCTGTAGGCTGTTTCTGGCCTTCTGAGTCAACTCTTGACAAGGGCTATGGGCATGTTGGGGCCCAGGCTGACACAAAGCCACTCCTGGGTGGTTATATACCAGCTGCAGGTTATTTCTTAGAACTTCTCTGGTAGTTTCCATGAACTTAAGAAATTCATTCTATACCTCCTTCCCACCATTTTTATTTCAAATAAATGAAATCTCTGCCTTCTGGCCTTGGGAGCACAGCCATGTGTGGCTAAACCCTTTCTCTCAGAGACCACTCTCCTAGCAGCCCTTGCTAGAGCCCTGCTCACATTCTCAGGGAATTGGATTGCACTTCCTTCTCAGGTTTCCCCCAGCACTTTCACTGCATTCTTGTTTTGTTGGTGAAACTCAAAACACACCTCATTTTTTTCTGTCCTTACGCAAAGTCTCATGGGTACTCAAAGGACATTATGCTGAAACAGAGTGACTGATGGAGCCCTCCCTGGGATCAGATACAAATGAAATTTGGGAAGCTGTCACATTTATTTCAGTATGTTAAAATATTTGGCTCTCGGGCCGGGGATTTAGCTCAGTGGCTTAAGTGCCTGCCTGGCAAGCACAAGGTCGTGAGTTCGATCCCCGGTACCAAAAAAAAAAAAAAAAAAAAATTTGGCTCTCTTTCAAGTTTTCTTTTTCTGTGAAAACTGGCTAACATTAGAGCTGAAATGATTCTTCATTTTGTGAGGAAAGAGAGCCTCAGAGAAATGATGGTGCCTGGAACCACAACTGGTATCAAAGCCGGAGTCCGAGATGCCTCCTGTTTTCACCCAAGAACTTCTCACCCCATCATTCTCTTTTTAGTGCTTCTGGGAATTGAATCGGGGCCTTGTGCTTGCTAGGCAACTATTCCACCTACAAGCTACGGCTTCGTATTTTTTGAGGTACAATTTCCTCTCCCAGAAAACTTCTACTGTTTATGTAATCTAGACCTCTGAGGTCCTTGACTTACTGCCTCTCCCCAGAATAGGAAGTGGATCCTTTCGAAATAGCAGGTGCTCTCGGCAGAGCTTTGGAGAGCAGAGGAAGCTCAGGAGAGTGACTTCTCTGGGGGCCTTAAACTACTGCAGAATCCAAGACAGGACCCACACTCACTGCTCCCACAGTTAAGGCTGTTAAGGCTGAAGGCTGAGAAATCTTGTTCAAAAGTCACCCATTATTCTTCCCCGGTCAACTCCACGGTCCCATTTTTCTGATGCTTGACTAGGGGTTAAAAACTGACATCAGAGGCAGGTCAGCTATTCTTACATTTGAACGAGCGGCATGAGCAGCTTGTTTTCCAGAGCGAGGGGTCAGGAGAGGTGGGTGTGGCCTAAGTAGGGGCTGACCGGCAGGACTGGGCACCCCGAGAGTAAGCCTGGGCATCCTCCGAGAGGCAGCCGACAGCACGGTCAGTGTGTGAGTGGCCCTCCAAAGCCTCGCAGGCTCAGAGAAGGGGCTTCTGACAGGGGACTGACCCGCGGAAATCGGTAGCTGCACAGGACTCTGGGACGTGGGCCTGGCTAAAGAGAGAGGTCACTGGAGGCAGGCCTGGGAGTGTCCCTCTCCTCCCCTTTCCTCAGCTCTCGGCCAGCTGGGAACCCCGCCACGCCCTTTGGCCATGCAGCGCTGTCCCAGAGCACTGCATGGAGACGGTGCACGTAGCTTCTGCGGTCCCTTCACGTGTGAACATACTTAAAATTATTTTCTCTTTGCACTGTTACAATCACAAATAAAATCTATGTTGGCTTGAATAGTATACATTCAATATTATTGTACTATTTCTTCTGATTTTAAAGCAAAAAAGTAAATATTTTTGCGTACTCCCCTAAATTAGCCTGGGCCCCTGCCGCTGCCCCTCATCGGAACCAGCAGGGCTGCTGCAAAGACTGGCTCTTGGGCGCACCCCAAGTCCCTTCTCCCGAAGGTGGAGAGGTTCTCCAGTCCCCAGGGTGCTGTGAGCGTGATTATTATAGGCGCCTGGAAGGCGAATGTCTCCTGGTCCTTTCTCAGGAGATGTGTCCGCAGCGCTTACCCCAGACTTCTCCTTCTAAAACTACAGAAAACCGGCGGGTAAGGGTGGGGTCATCCTCAGGGTGCCGTTTTGCTTGTCCTCAGATCATTTCTCCCCGTGACCGACACCCTCTCTGCTCTTGTCGTCAAAAGGCTCAAACAGCGCTGCAGCTTCCGGTGGCTGCCTCCACTCCAAACGAGTTCGCGCGGCCTCCTCCCGTCACACTGGCAGGAGCTATCTTCTTCCGGTCTAGAAGAATCCACCCTGGGCAACTATTTAAAAATTCACTGAATGAAAGTTCTACCTCAACTTGGAGGGACAGGAGAGGAATCTGTATTCCAGCTGATGTTGACAGCCATATATGGCGTATCTTGTACTATGGGGGGGGGGGCTACCTTCCCAGCTATTTACGTCATGATAAATTGTGAGTCTTTAAAATGTGCAAAAAAAAATAGGGCTGGGGATCTAACTTAGTGCTAGAAAAATGCTTAGCGTGCACAAAGTGCTGAATTTAGTTCTCAGCACACACACAAAGTGCTGCCTCTACATGTGTGTGCCACCCTTTAAG
Source organism: Dolichotis patagonum (assembly GCA_004027295.1). NCBI lineage: Eukaryota > Metazoa > Chordata > Mammalia > Rodentia > Caviidae > Dolichotis > Dolichotis patagonum. Next base: position 31,959 of record PVJX010013913.1, read on the forward strand.
GTCCTCTCCTCCTTTCACTTTATTGGAGCCACTTTCCTACTCTGCAGTGTGTAGGGGACTGATAATGATGCGTGTTGCTCTGTTTCATACCAGTGCAAATCAGTTGTGTCCCCTTGGGATGTAGTTGATGAGCGTTGTATGAACAAGCAGTTGGAAGGCCATTTGTAAATTCATTTTACAATTCCTTATTCTCTCTATGTGTATGTACAGTTCTTGGAATTCTCCACTGAATTATTTGTAGCATCTTACCAATTTCCTTATTTAAAGAGAGAATTAATACCTTTGATACGTGTTCATTTTATATTTGTATGAGAGGCTGATTTTACCTTTTTTCTTAGAGAAAATCATCCTTTAACACATTTCATCACTGCTCATGGGATAATTTTCCCTTCTTCTTGTAGCCTTTGACATGGATCAAGCCCAAAACAAAGCCTTTTAATTATTAGCCTATGATGGGTCTAGAGTATCTAGAGGAAAGGATAAGATAGATGCTATAAAGTGAACTTCATTATGAGAAGTCTGAAAACTTAATTTCTTGGTTACTGGTTTGAGGTCACCAAATATACATATTCTCCTTGTGTATATTTTAAGGGTGTAAGTGTGTTGGGTCAAGTCATACTATTTTCTAAGTTAAAATCACCAAGTATCAAATCCATATAATTCCATTGTGTGTGAGTATGTGTGTGTGTGTGTGTGTGTGTGTGTGTATGCACACACACATTTGCGATGAGTGAAAACCCTGAGTGATCAATGATAAAAGAATTTTCTGGGTTTATTAAAAACCATGTTATCTTATGTGTGGTTTTTATTTCTTTAAAGATTTTGTGAAATGTGTTAGTCAGCTTTCCATTGCTGTGACAAAGTACCAAAGAAAGTCAACTTAAAAGGAGGAAAGGCTTATTTTGGCTCACACAATTTCCGAGGGTCCATCTGTGATCACCTGACCCCTGATGCTCCACCATCTCTAGCAGCACCTCCAGCAGAGGGCAAGCTCTCTTCATAGGAGATTTTAGGGAACATTTAAGATCCAAACCATGATAAATGTCATGAGCACAGACCATGCAGCACAGAGGGGTGCATCCGAGGCCAGAAATTAGAAGACCCATAGTCTAACATGTGCTCTGAAATGTGTTTGTCCCTTATTAAATATTAGCTCAGTAAATTTTTTCTTCAGTTCTGAAGGCTTTCACTGTCTCTCAAGAGTTTGTCTTGAGGACCAGAGTGAATAGAGGATAGGTAAGTTGAAGCTTAAAATTCTGTTCTACTTTTGCTTATTTGTGTTAGGTTTTGAAGAGAATAGTTTTCTGACCTGCAGGTCTTTTTTGTGTGTATGTTTGGTTGTATTTGTTTTACTTTGGTTTTTTTCTTGACTGATGTCTTCCTATCAAAGGGGAAAGCAAGCAAACACACACAATCTGGCTGGGTTCCCAGTAACAGTTTCCCAAGGTCCTGAGTTTGGTTCTCCTGCATTTCACAGAACACACCCTCACCACACCCCAGCCCACAGATTCCCACATGCATCACGGTGAAGGTGCCACCCACAGAGACAATGACTCATGCCTACAAGAGGACAGCCATGCTTCAGTCATTGTGTTCTCACCTTCTTCTCTGCAATTTATGTTCACCAACAAGTCCAAACCCTCAGAAATTTACCAACCCACTAACAGCTGTCTGGGCAGACGGAGAGGAGCAAACACCTCCCGGTGTGGGGCATGGTTGGTGAAGTTTACAGTGATGTATAGAGGAACTCGAATGTTCTCCAACCATTAACAGTAAGGAAAAGATGTTCCTGGATGGTGTGACCTCTGTAAGGCCAGAAGAATACAGGAATATGTACCTGTGAAGTCCAGGATGAAAGACAAAATAGAAAAAGTGCTGTATTTTTTAAAATGTAAAGCATTTTGAGTGTAATTCACATACCACCAATTGCCCTTTCAAGGTGTGAAATTCAGTGGCTTTCGTTACATGCGAGATGCACACTCATCCCACTTTCAAACGTAAAACATCTGCCCCATGTGCCTTAGCACTTGCTCTTTATTTTCCCCTCACCACAGTGCTTGGAAACCACTGTGACTATGGACTGGCTGATTTTTTAATGTTTCGTGAACGTGGCCTCATCCACGTGTGACCTTTTGTGTGTGGGTTCTTTCACTTAGCACTATGCTTGCAAGGTTCACCATGCTGTGGAATGTACTAAAATTCATCTCTTTTTTACAGCTGGATAATTTTCCATTGTGTAGATGTATCACATTTTGTTCATCTATGTTTCAGTTGGGGGGCATTTGAGTCATTTTTATCCTGATTATTATAAAAAATAATATGCTAAATGAACATGCATGCACAAGTGTTATGTAGACATGTTTTCAACCCTCTTATATATATGTCTAGAAATAGAGTTTCTGTGTCAGATGAGAATTCGTACTGTGAGGAACTGTCACAGCGTTTTCCAGAGCGGCTGTACCATTTTACATTCCCATAATAAGCTAAAAGGATCAAATACCTCTAAGCCTTTCCCCGCGCTCTTGTTTGTCTTCTCACTTGCAGTCATCCTAAAGGCTGTGCGATGCCTCACCGTGGCTTCGTCTTCACTTCCCTGTGTTCTAATCGTTGCCAGATGTGTGTCTTTAGAGAAATATCTGTTTGCTTTGTCAATTTTCATATGGGTTAGCTGTTTTAATACTGAGTTGTGGAAGTTCTGTATTTATTCTGAATACAACTGCTTTCTAAAACACTGGCTTTGCCTAACTTTCTAATGTTTTGTAGGTTATCTTTTCACTTAATGACATCTTTTGTAGAACAAGTTTTATTATTTTAGTTGAGTCCACCTGACCTGCTTTTTTCTTTCACCGCATGTGCTCTTATATTATGTGTAAGAGGGTTTACCTAGCTCAGGCTATGAAGATACCTTCCATTTCCTAAGAGTGAGTATTTTCAACTATTAAAATTTATGACCCGTATGGAGGTAAGACTGTAAATCAGAAGTCTACCTCCATATTTTTACATGTTAACATCCATTTGTCCAAGCACCATTTGATGAAATGATTACTTTCCCTTTTAAATTTTCCTGGAACCCATATCAAAATCAATTGACCATAAATATGAGTGGTTATTTTGGGACTTTAAATTCCACTGATCTACAGGTCTCCCTGAATGTCGGTATCACATTGTCTTGTGTACTACGCCTTCGTAGTAAGCTTTGAAGTCTACTATCTGTGTTCTATTTTTCTCAATAGTCTCTGACTCTACTGGACCCTTTATATCTCCATAGGGTTTTTTAAGATCAACTTGTCAATGTCTGCAAATAGTACACCCAGGATTTTGATGAGGGTTGCATTGAACCTGTAAATCAATTTGAGGTCTCTTACTATCTAAACAATAGCTACTGAGTATCCCAATCCACAGTCTTGTCATGTCTTTCTGCTAAGTCTTCTTTAACTCCTCCAGTGATAACTTATAGTTTACTTTGCTGTGTAAATTTTTTTGTGTTTTTATTGTTATGCTTGCCCCTCAAGATTTTTATTCTTTTTGATATGATTAGAAATAGAATGGTTTTATTAACTCTATTTTCAGGTTATTTATTATTAGTTTGTAGAACCAACTGACTTTTGCATGTTGATTTTGTACTGTGAAGCTCATTTATGAATTCTTATAGTTTATTTTGGGTTTGTTAGGATTTCTATATATAAGATCAACTCATCTGCAAATGGAGATGGTTTTTCCTCTTTCTTTCCTGTTCAGTGTCTTTTATTTCTCTTTCTTGTCTAGTTTGCCTGAATTTCTTCTCCAGTATGTTGTGCACTGCAGTGATGAGAGTGGAAATCTCATGATCAAGGCATTGAGTCTTTTAGCTCAGTGTTAGCTGTAGGTTTTTTGTAGATAACCTCCATCGGGATGTTTGAGGAAACTCTGGTCTTAGATTGATGGGTGTTTTTACTAGAAAATGTTATTAAATTTTATAAAATAACTTTCTCCATCTCTTGAAATGACTCTGTGTATTTGTTGTTTATTTTACTAATTGATTTTTGAATATTGAAAGAGTCTTATGTGCCTTGGAAAATCCCAGTGAGATTAATCCTTTTTATATACCACTGGATGCAGCAGGGTTTTTTTTAGAATTTTTGTGTTTATATTCATAATGAGTATTGGTTTATATTTTTATTGTCTTCTGATACCTTTGCCTGGTTTTGATATCAGGGTAACATAGGCTCCAAAGAACATGTCAGGAAGTGTTTTCACCTCTTTATTAGATTGAAAGGGTTTGTGACATGTTAGTGCTGAATCTGCTTTAAATGCTTAAAATTCACCAGTGAGATCGTCTGTTCCTGAAAGTCTCTGTTTTGTTTTGTTTTGTTTTTGTGGGAAGTTTTGAACAACTAATCCAGTCTCTTTACCTGTTCTCTGTCTATTCAGACTTCTGTTTCTTCTTCCATCAGTTTGGGTAGTTTGTGTTCAGTACATAAAAGAATAAAATTAATTTGGAATTCATCTCCCTTCCTATTATTTATTTATCTTCCTTATAAATTAGGTTAATCTCCTTGACAGTGACAACAGGAAAAATCAGGTGTTCACACACTGAAGGCTACTTTAGCTTGCACTATCCTGCTTCCTCTGGTGTATCTGGTCTCTCGCTGCCTCCCCTAAAACTTGTCAACTGTGGCAGGAGAGGGAGAAGAAAGGGAGAGGAGAGGGAGGGGCAGAGGCAGAGATGGACAGAGACAGGGACACACACACAGATAGAAATTGCTCCAAGGGGATTTGAATCCATGAATCCATTTCACAGAGTTGCATAAATAAAAAGAAACATACCAAATTTCATCACTGTGTTTGGCCCACGTGACTATCTCAGGGCTCCTATGGTATATCATTGTTACCAAAGGTGTGATGATTCATAACTTCAGCAGACTTGAGAACATGAAATTCTACATTTCCTTCCTCCTTAGAATTGTTCAAAAGAAAAATGCTATTTCTTCTTTGAAAGTTAGTTGCGAGTTTCTTTCCTTTTGAATCAAATGTCACATGTATTAATGAAGAACTGCTTTCACACGGACCTAAGGAAATATGATTACAGTATCTCTACATTTCCAGTGCCGAACAGAGAGGAGATAATCCATCATTTTATCTTGGTAATAGAGGTCTTAGCTGTGTTGCTATTATAAAGGAATAAATCATTTGTTTGTTAATGCACTTTAAAAAGCAAAACTAACCGCCACTAACAACTTGTGTTCAAACTATGGGGAGAAAAACTATTTTAGCAAAGCCAGTATTTTCCTAGTACCGTCCCACCTCAGATTTAAATTTTCCAAGGCCAGGAGCAGCACCTTCTATTTGAGAGGAGTCAACAGTATTTTCTGCAGGCTGCTTACCTTGAACTCCTCCTCCCCCACCTGCACTGGGTCTAGAGGTTTCTGGCTGTAAAATGAAGCTGTATTACCTTTGTTCAGCCTAGGATATTTGTGCCACAGAAATTTCCTAACTGTTGTCCACTGAGGGATCTCATGCCCCTGAGCACCTCTAATGCTTCCCACCACGGCCGCTGGCTCCCTGAGCTGAACTTTGGCTTGTGATTTTGCAGTTAACCTTTACAACACTGGGTTAATAATCTAAACCAAATTCTGTAGTCTTTCTTACATTCTTTTAAAAACTGTTTTTAATCCCCTATTTATAAAAATAAGACTCGATGACAGATATGTCTTTGATGAGTCTTACAAAGTGATTACCAGGCTTGCTCCTTTGCCAGGCCAGTGCTTCTGCTTTGTTTATCTACTTATAAACCTGTTATTCTGAAATAATTTCGGGCTTACAGAAAAGGTGCAAAATAGTACAAAGGATTCATGTATTTCCTCCAGCCACGTCCCCATATTTCACCAGATCCGCCTTACTCTATCGTGTTTTGAGCACAGCAGTGACCTTGCGGATCTGGTCTTGCAGATGGGTCGTGGAGTGCGTCTCCTAGAGTGGCAGGCAGGCAACCGAGTCCAGAATACTGTCTCTAGCAGGTGATTCTGCTGCTACTCAGATTCATCTCAAACTTTCTTAGTCACTTTGTCATTTTCCTTTTCAGTTTTGCTTGCTTCTAGAAACCTGTTTCAGAAAGCCTTGAGCGCGTATCTTCTCGGGCATTTAAAATATATAGAAGAAGTTGAAAGAGCCTGTTTTTAATTATTTCATAACTGAAACTAAAGCAAGTTCTAGCACACATACCTGATACTGTAAGCCACACACAGGAAGCCCGACGTGTTATTTTAGAATGGTGAGCTGACTATTATTGTTTATGAAAGTATTCTATAAATTAAGGCTGACACTCACTTGTCAGCATGCATAGCTTAACTCAGATATTAAGCAAATGAAAGACTTTCATTTTCTACCTAGCAGTAATAAAGTGAGTATCCCAACAGGCAAAATAACAAAGCCCTAAAATATTTAGAATGTCACGAAGGGCTCATTTTCTAGTTTGAAAAAAATTATGAGGATACTACATTGCTTCCGTAATTATGCTTTCTGTTCAATTTTCTTTTTTATCCATGGACTTCAGTTGGACAACTGGATAATTCGTCATCATTAGTTCAAAACACACTTTAACCATTAGATCAACTGTGGCCCTCTTTCGCTAATTTACTCATTTATTTGTTTCTAATTTCTAATCCTAACTTCTAATAATGTAAAAACACCTACGAAATCACCAGTGACTGCTGATACAAAAGCCAAGTCTGTGCCAACAATTTAACTCTCCTAACTCACTTTCCCTGTTTTTGCCATGCAACATTTAGAACAACAACTATTAATGTAATTCCTATATTCATCACTCCACTGCCCCCCATTTAAATATAGGCTTTTCCATAAGTGTCTTTTAATGTCTTTACTTATAATCCCCTTCTATTTAGCTATGTCTTCACACCATTACATTTGATAGAATGTTTTCCCTCATTTTGGGGGGGTGATCAAGTCTACATGCATTTATATATCTATTTAAATTAGTCACGCTGGGGAATAAAACCCAGAAGTCCTCCTCTGGGTTGTCCGGTCACCTCAGGTTGGGTCCTCTCCTGAGAGCCCGCCCGGCAGCTCTTCCCCCACTTGTTGGGCTCCTTGGCTGGTGTCGCCCAGCGATGGTGTCCCCTGAGTTTTCCATGTGACGGCAAGAATCATGGGGCTGTGCAGAGGGGCGCGGGCCGGGGGGCTTTGGCTTTTTGAGGTCCGGAAGTTGCCTCTGCAGGAGAAGGGCAGCCCCGGAGAGCGGAAAGCGCACTGGAGGGTGAGCTTGGAGATGTGAATCACTGGTTTCAGTTCTGCTGCCTGCTAGCTGTGTGACAGGGACAAATGGCTTTTACCTCTCTGGGCCTCAAGTTCCTCTTTGTAGAATCAACACTTAAACCAAATAATATCTAAGGGTCCTTCAGACGAGGAACCTGGGGAAAGAGCAGTTAATAACCTGCGTGGGCCCCGCTGCTGTTGCCCTGGCCATTCGGTTGTAAGACCCATGCACCCCGCCGTGCCCTGCCCTGTCCCGGGATGCAGGGATGCAGGAGGCTCTGTGGCTCCTGGCCCAGGAACTCAGGGTCACAGCACCTCGTGAAACGGCCGACAGAGCTGCATCTGCCTCTGCTCACGGGCTCTCTTGAGATGCTCGACTCTAGAGGACAGAAACGTGTAGGAATAACCTAAGCGATGGTGGAGATTTGTTGTAAGAACACAGAGGCGTGGAATAGTTCACGACAGTTAAAAAGAATACAATAGGGCCACAATGTAAAAATTTTTTTAAAATGTGGAAGGGGAAGCCAGAAAGTCATCTCCTTCTATTTCTCCCTCAGCCTGGTTCATTATCTCTGCAGTAGCTGGGACTTGGTAGAATACATCTTTGACCACCATGATGCTTTATATGGAAAGAGAAACTCTCTCTCTGTCTCCATTCTCAGTTCCTAGGGAAGAGTGGTCATCGCCCAGTTTGGTACCACCCAACCTCCCATCCGCATGCTGAGCCTCTCCTTCCTGGACAGCCTGGGTTAAAGGTCTCTCCCCCTTCCAGTCCCGAAAACAGGATAGGAGAGACACTGGCCTTAGGGGTACGCAGGCCTTGGGGGGACGCAGGCCTTGGACGGACACAGGCCTTGGGGAGACGCAAGACTTGGGGGGACGTAGGCCTTGGAGGGACACAGGCCTTGGGGGGATGTAGGCCTTGGGGGGATGCAGGCCTTGAGCGCTGCGAAGCCCCAGCTCACATAGCGCTATGAACCGCGCTGGCTCCTGCTCTCTAAGCCTGGGTCCAGCCCAGAGTAGGTCATCAGCCCTGCTTTTCGAATGAATGTGCAAAAGAATATGATCATATTAAGGTGAACTTACAAGGAAGGAAAGGTTGGCCAAATGAACCCCAATTTAGGCTGTAAAAAGAAACTAAAAGGATATTAACTGAAGAGAAAAAGCCACTAGATTTTCAAATGACGTTCCTAGAAGGCAGTGAAACTCAACACCAGACATTGTTTACCATCACAGAGGAGCAGCCTGCAACAGCACCAAAGGTCAGTCCTGGCTCCTGGGATGGCTGTGCTCTTAAAAGGCCTTGAAAAAGGAGGAAGTGATAATGGAGTAACATCGATCCTGATTTTTTAGTGACTTACACATTTTTCTTAGAACTTCTCACATCTCTTTAAAAACACTGACATCAACAAGGAGAGCCCATTTTCAGTTTTATTTCTTGCTGTCATGACCTTAAATATCAAAAGAAAGTTAGGTGTGGTGGTGCACCCTGTAACCCAGCACTCCAGAGGCTGAGGCAGGAGACTGCAAGTTCAAGCCCAGTCTGGGCAATTTAGAAATTTAGCAGGACCCTGTCTCAAAATAAAACATAAGACAAGAGCTGGAGAGATAGCCCAGTGACAAGGTCCTGGGTGCAGTCCCCAGAAGGATGGGGAGGCTGTCCGTGCAAAATACTGGCGTTTTAGAGTCCCCAGTTTAGCATCTCATACCTCTCCCTGTTCACAAAAGCGGCCTGACGAGTTGCCGTCAGCTGCAAGCAGAGGACTGCAGCCCGGTGCCCAGGAAACCTCCGTTGCCCTGTCTTAGGTGCATGCAATGTCAGCGCTGTGCAGTTTTCTAAGGTCAGAGTAGGACCGGGAACCAGCTGGTACACCAGGACCAGGAACGCCCCACCAATCATAGCTGACTCTGGCTCGACCTGCGCATCCCTACGGCCGTGATTCGTGTTCACACACTTGGTGGTTTGTTTAGCATTTTCTAAACACCTTCTGCTGCCATGATATTTTGACTCGGTGCTTGACAGCCCTGATTTCCCCCTGCGTAGCTAATAGTGCTTTGCCAAGCTATGGGTCCTAGTCTTGTTAGGTCTAGAATCAGTGCCAGGAGTGGTCAGAGACCCGTGTTTGTAACGACAGCTGAATCAGCAGCATGAGGACACAGCGGTAGGAGAGCTATCATGTTTATGTTACATTACATTCCTTATATTTTTATAGGAATATTTGTATGATTTATTCACGTGCACTTTGTATATTAAAGTACTTTTACTATATAATATTATACAAAGACACACAGGTATGTTTGCAGCAGCACCATCTGTAAGAGCTAGATCTTGGAAACAACATTATATATGTATCTGTCGGCAGATGAATGGATAAAGCCTGGTGCTCATACACAATGGAACACTGCTCTGCCATAAAGAAAGATAATCTTGAGGCATTTGTAGGTAAATGGCTGCAACCTGAGTACACAATATTAAGTGAGATAAAGGAGACACACAAGCTCGGTTAGCGCGTGGTTTCTCTTGTATGAGAAACACAAATAAAGAACAAAATTGAAGAAAGATAAATAGGAAATAAGGAGAAGTTCAAATACTTCCCTAAATTACAAATTCCATTGTTTTAAAAAAAATTTCAATATATATGCTAATTGGTTTCATTGGCACTACTAGTTTATCTTAGCTCACTGGAAAGAAACGTTCGTATTACAGTTGCTTTTTTGTAGAATCTTTTTGGTTTATGTCCCGTACTCTGAGTAACTGTTTTGAAGACAATGACACACAGGGTAATAACTATTGTTAATCCCTTATTAAAAACAAATATCCACAGGTGTGGGGTGCACACCTCCCCTGTACCCCCTCCTGTTTCGTGAGTCCTTGATGGAAGAAAACTCTGACTCTGACATTTGACTTTTAAAACGTAAGACTTTTTAAACATATAAAACGCTGATCACAAACTTAAAACACTAATCGAAGTGTTTAACTGAGATCAAAATTTCTGGAGGGTACAATTCATGAAGACATTTTCTGCATGAGAGTTCCACATGTGCCCATTAACACCTACTCTGAAGTATTCTAGAAAATCAGTATTTCCTGAAACAGTTTCTTTTTCTAAATTAATTTTATCTTCCTCTGTTTTTGGTTGACTGATCATGAGAATTTCCCCATGATGAGCTCATTCTAATTCTGACATTGTCCCCATGGGGAAAAGAAAATGTTCAATTTTTCCTTGAGAGGGTGTCAGTGCCTCAAACAGATACTTCCCTGGAAGAATAGTATTTCCTGAAGAGCAGAATTCTTTCAACATTTTTTTTTAGATAGGCTTTCACTGCGCAGTTCAGGCTAGCCTTGAACTCATTTGGTAACCCAGGTTGGCCTCATACTCACAGTGATCCTCCTGCCTCAGCCTCCCAAGTGCTGGGATTATAGGTATGCACCACCATATCAGGCCTGGAATTCTTTAAACTTAAACAAATTTTTCAACTGTTTAAAGTCAAATGTGTGACTAGAATTGATAAAGTGGGTCTAGATCTGAAGTCACATTTGTGAGACCTCACCCTGGCTGCTGGGTGGTGGGAAGCTTCTCCTCAGGACTGCGAAGGTGGCCTTGAACATGTCCTCTAGCTCAGTGGTCTCCACTGTCGTGTCTGCTCAGGCCCGGTGGGGACGCTGACAATAGAAAGGCAGGACAGAAGGCATCAGAGGGCAGCACACAGAGGCCTCGCTCCCGCCCGCGTGCCCAGCACTCACTCCGGCTCTGATGAGTCTGTGCTGAGTTAGGAGCCGCCCTGCACCTCCGCTGTTTCTGCAGAAGGTGGGATGTGTTCCTGGCCTTCCTGGCAGATGGCGCCCTGCGAGGCTCACGCCTAGCTGCCGCCTGCCCGGCCCATTGCACTCCTACCTGGCCGAGCTTGGAAAGGCACTGAGGAAGCCCAGCAGGGCCCTGGCCTGGCCCCCACAACTGGCCTTGTCTGGCAGACCTTCCTGAGTAGCTGTGGTTTGCATTTGTCCTGTCCCAAAGCTCAGGGGAAATCAGGCTGCCAAGGAGGCAGTTCTGGGAGGTGGAGCTGCGAAGAGAAACAAATGTCTTCTTACAGCGAGGATCAGTCCCAGAGAAAGCTGTTATCTCAGCAGCTCTCCCTGTGCCTGTCTGCTCCCTTTTCTGCTTTCCACCAGGGGTCAGGCAGCGGGAGCCCCTGCCAGGGGCTGAGCTGCATGTAGCTTGGACTTCCAGCACCATGGGCCAAAAGAAACCTCCTCCACTTAGAAGACACCTGGGCTTGGGTAGTGTGTTATAGCAACGGAAAATAGACAAGCAGGGGCTCCTCCATGGCCAGTCAGAGGGTGGCGGGGCCTGTGTTTGCCTGTAGACCTGTTACGCCTTTGTACTATTTTCCTTCTTGTCAGTCTTATTTCTTAACTCATTTCAGCCAGTGGTGAGGCTCCCACAAAGACCCTTCACTGGCCAGGATCGATGCTCATCTTCTGCTCCTCTTAACTGATGTCAGCTTTACCGACGCCGTGGAAAATTACCGTGGGGGAGAACTGACTGACCTTTATTTGTTCCCTTGTAAATACCTCCACTCTCGGGAAAAGCCAGCCCATTGTTGCGGTGGGCTGAGCATGTTAATTTGCTATCGCATCCCTCCCCGTTCAGCTTCAAGAATCGGTTGAGAAATGGATGCAGAAACCAGATGCAAATCAACATACTGACTTTATTCCTGGTAAGACAGGATTGAAACTCTTGGCTTGGACCCAAGGCCCAAATGGTCTTCAATTGGACATACCCAAACCTGCCCCCCGACACGCAGGACAGCTGCGGGCCTCCCCCCAGTGCGGCACCTGGCTCCTTGGGCTAAACCCACAGAGGGGAGGAGGGCAGGTGCATCCTGTGACCAGGCTGTCTAAAAAAATGAGACAGCGCGAGAGAGGAAGCATAGAAGGAGGAAGGGGACGGGGGCCATGACCTTTACATGGTGACCCCAGCCCTCGGCCGGCCCAGGACCCCTCATGTCTGCAGTGGAGTCAGAGAGGGGTGAAGGGGAGAATAAAACCATTCCTTCCAGTCCTCCCCAAAGGCCCAAAGTTCTCATTCCTGGGCCGAAGCAGGAGTGCAGGGGCAGGGGGAGTGGATCTCCCCTGACCCATCATTCCAGCAGGTCGCTGAGGGCTCTGTGGTCAAACTGCAAGTTGGCTTCCCCTAAGGTGACTTTGCCCACAGGCACAGAGATTGGAGATCCCAGCAGAAGTTTTAAATGATCATTTCAAAACTCTGCGAAAGCCATTAAACTCCCCCAGGCCCTCTCCTCCAGGAAGCACTGTGCCACCAGCAGCACGGCCTCACCATCAGGAGTGAGGGGCCCAGGACCGGGCCAGGCACCAGCAGAGAAGAACGGAGCAGGGACCCAGTGCCCCTGTGTGACTCTGGACGTGGGGATGGAGCCAGCTTCCTCCCCGCCTGTTTCTTTTTATCTGCTGCAGACACTACTGCCTCTTTTGATCTGAGGAGTTTTTATTGTGGCCCCCGTCACTAACGTCAAAATGTCTAGTTAAGAAGTTAACGGCATGTATGAATTTCATACCGTAAGTGTTAGAATTCTTTTCAACAGCTATGTTCTGAGCACTTCCTATGTTCTGTTTTGCTGCTAAGGAGGCAGCGCTCAACAGCATAGGGGTTTTACTTTGGTAGAAAGAAGCAGCAGTGACGGAGGAACCAGCTTTGAAGAGCTTCCCTGCACACTGGACGCCAGCCTTCCGGCTCGCCACAGCTGCTCTGCGGGCATCACAGAAACGGGTCTTGGGGACAGCGATTATAAAAGGGCATGAGTGACAAATCACAAGCACCAACAGAGATTTACACAACTGATTTGCTGGCTGTGCAATAGACACTTTCGTTTCAAAGCTTACTACACTGCAGGAAGCATAGTGCAACCACAAACCAACTCCTTCTTAAGGTGAAAACTAACCCTTGAACTCACGTCTCTGTTTTGTTTTAATCAAGTAACCAAAAATTTTTTTTAAATTTTTATTGTGGTAAAAAAATTTACAACATAAATGTAACACTAATCATTTTAACTGTACAGGGTAGCAGCATTAATTATAATAGTGTCGTACAATTAGCACAGCTTCCTTTCATAGTTCTGAATGGAAACTGTACCTATCTCCTCCTCCCCTCTGGCCCCCTTCTCCTCCAGCCCCGACAGCCATGCCCTGCTTTCTGTCTCCCTTAATTTTCCTATTCCAGTACGGCGGAGGCTCCGGAGAGGCTTGTTGCACGCAGGGAGGTGTTCTCCAGGCCACTCATGCTGCGGCATGCCCCAGCGTTTTATTCCTCTGCACGGCTGAACACGTTCCGCTGGACTGGACTGAGAGACTCTAACACCATTGTTCAGTCACTTACTGAGGGACAAGATGCCACAGAAAACTTTGGTGTACAAGTACCTGAGTCCCTGTTCCTAATTATTTGGGGTGTATACCCAGGAATGGGATTTTGTGTCATGTGATAATTGTACATGGCTCCCTTGCCCATGTGATCAAAGCCAAAAATGTGCACCATGTTTAATTCTCACCAGTGAGGTACAAGGCTTCCAATGTCTCTGCATTGTTACCAAAAGTTGTCATTTGGGGCTAGGGATTTAGCTCACTGGCATAAACACCCACCTTGCAAGCACATGATCCTGAGTTCGGTCCCCGGTACCTATTAAAAAAAAAAAAAGCAAAAGTTGTCATTTTCTGTTTAGTGTAGTATTGGTATTGTAATTATTATTGTCATACTAATATCTGTAAAGCTTTATTTTATTTTATTTTATTTTATTTTATTTTATTTTATTTTATTTTATTTTATTTTGGTACCTGGGCCTTGTGCTTGCCAGGCAGGCACGTCTGCCACTGAGCTATATCCCTGGCCCAAAAGTGTTATTTGATTGTAGGTTTTGTGCTATTGTTCTTGATGTTTGTCTGTTTCTGTTGTTCTGTGGATTGAGCCCAGTGCTT
>PVJX010013914.1:0-46201 GCA_004027295.1 Dolichotis patagonum
AGAAAGAAATAAAAGGATTATGTATAGGAAAGGACAAAGTAAAAATATCATTATTTGCAGATGATGAAATCCTTTATCTATAAGACCTGAAAACTCCACACAAAGACTCCTACAATTGGTAATCAAACTAGGTACTATAACAAGATAAATAAACACACAAAAATCAACAACATTCTTATACACTAATAATGAATTTACTGATAAAGAAATTAAGAAATCAATACAATTGCTAATAGGATCAAAATAATTAATTAGGGGGAACTTAGGGCGCTGCACAAGAAAGTAACCCTCTTGCTTCCCTGGTAAGCAGCCGTGGCTCAAGGGAGCAGCGAGCGAGCCAGGGAGAGGACCAGTCAGCGTCTCCTGAGATCTGGCCATGTTGGAACTTAGGGCGCTGGGCAAGAAAGCAACATGCCCTCCTTCCTGTTAAGCAGCTGTGAGCCTACTGGCACTCGGGCTAAAAATTAAACATCCCATCTTCCCCCCTCTTTCCACTCCCCATTAGCCACTGGGAGCCAGAGGTCTGAGCATCTCTTGGGGAGGATGACCGTATGCAATATAGCAAATAGGGGGGACTTCCTTCTATCATCTCTTTGAAGGCAAATACTGTTTTCACTGTTTTGCTTTGCTCTGATTAATTGTTTTGCTCTATTAAATATTCTGTTTTGATAGGTTTTATAATGTTCTGTACTTTGGTTCAATTTTGCTGTACCTGATTGAATAGACAACTATTGTGAAGATAGCAAGATATACTATTGTACCTATTACTGTTATCCCAGTATCCTGCTGGGACATTCTGTACCAGTTTCACTACACTGTCTCCATTGGCTTTGTTCTGTTGTGTTTTACCACCTTCAAAATAAAAAAAAAAAATAATTAATTAGGTAGTAACTATATAAGGAAGTGAAATGTTGTACCTTGGCATAACTGATGCCATCTTGAGCCGTGCATTTAATTAGTGCCCTGTATTTGACCCAGGAATATGGAAAATGATGCAAGGTACAAGTCCCATGAGAAAACTAGACTGAGTTGTGTCCACAAGAGAAAAATTAACCTGCTCAACAAAAGAAGCAGGATACAGGTGTCAACCAAAATTAATGTAAGATTCGAGCTCTATTGTTTCCAATAGGCTGTCTTTTGTGATTCTCTTTTAAAAGCTCTGCAACTTTCCAGTTCGGGGCCACTTGTTTGAACTCTCAAATGGGGGAGGGGGTTCTGTATATGAGTGGTCCTGAGCTGAGTTTATGAAATTTTAAATTTATCAATGTGGCTGCTTGGATTCCTATACTGTTGTTCACAAACCCACCTCAGAAAGACCTCTGCAGTGAAAATTACATCATTCTGAAAAAAGAAATCAAGGAGGAAAATATTTCCTATTCATGGATGGACAGAAGCAACATATTCAAAATGGCTCTATCTCCAAAATTGATACACAGATTTAATGCAAGGTCAATCAAATATCAATGTCATTTCTCACAGAGGTAGAGAAAACAATCCTAAGATTTATATGGAATCAAAAGAGATCCAGAGTCACAAAAGCCATTCTTGGTAACAAAAGCAAACCACATGACATCACAACCCCAAACTTGAAGTTATATTATAAAACTACAGTGCTTCAAACAGCATGGAAATGGCACAAAAACAGGCATGTGGGTCAGTGGAACAGAAGAGGAGCAGAAAAAAATCTCCTCATACATACAGCTATTTGATCTTTGACAAAGGGCCAAAAAATACCCTGGAGGAAAGATAGTCTGTTGATAAAGGGTGCTGGGAAAATTGAATATCTACATGCAGAAGACTGAATGTAGAACCACATGTCTTACCATGTACAATGTTCCTACCTCAGCTTCCCAAGTGCTGAGATTACAGGCTTGTGCCACCAGTCCCAGCTCCTAGATATGATATTCAGGTTGAATTTTTGAATAAAAATCAGGTGCTGTGTGGAGCTTCTTTTCCTGCCTTTCAGATTTATTGATCAAGGTTGGAGTAGCCATGTATCAGGATCAAGGATACTTACCCTGGACATGAGCAACATATTTCTCCATGACCAGCAGGGTCACCAAGAAAACAAACAAACAAACAAACAACAACAGCAGCAAAGTGGGAAGACTGGCCTCCAAACAGAACTTTATAACACAACATTCCAGCTTGATTTATTCTGTAAGAGGGAAGAAAGTGCACAGGCATCCTATATGTCCAGGTCTTTATGGTCCTATACCAAGATCTAAAATAAGGTGGAACAAAATAAAGTGTACAGTCTGCTATGGCCACGTGCTGACAAAACCCACGAGAACAGAACCAGGCCCTGAAGAAGGCCAGCTCTTGAGAGCCACAAGCCTAGCAGCCCAGATGCCTGTAGCACCAGTAGCATGTCAGGAGAGGCTTCAGTGACCTTTGGAGGAAGGATCAGAATCTGGCTCAGCTGCTTCTTCTACTCCATTTTCTCCCAGGGATCTTCCCCCACCTCAACTTCTTTATCAATCTGACTCTCCCCCATTTCCAAAGGAATCCAGCCCCACTGGTATAACGAGAAGGGGCACTGCTTGTCATAGGACTGATTCAAAACTGCATAATTGATGTCTTCTTTGAGAGGTCTGAGGGGAACAGGGTGCTAGGAGAATATGTTCCCTTCTGCATCAATGATCTGGACAGAGCAACAAAGTGCGAGGGTGTTTTGGAAGACCCGGATAGGTTCATAGATAAGTTCCAGACTCCGACTGTAATGTATGATCTAACTTGGGCCGACAAACTACTACCGTTTTCCACCTGCTGCACCCCTGGTGAAAAACCCACATATGGGCAAAAACACAAGCTAAGGCTGGCGAAGTGTGGAATAGTGCTAAAGTGTGGCTGTATTCACCCAGGCTCCTGATTGGCAACATCACATTAGAAATTAGAAATTAGAGTCATAGGATGTGTGATGACACAATTATTTTTCTTATTGAGGGAGTCAGTTATAAAATCACTCAAGACAAAAAATGGTGGGAACTTATTTTTGGGCATTTAACTAAAATTTTCTACAGATGTATTAATTGATAGGTTTTTGCCACATAAATCTGCCAGTCATCATGGTAGAGGTCCAACATGGTGAGCAGACCATAGAAAGACACCTTATTGGGGCTGTGGATTTAGCTCAGCAGCATAAGAACCTGCCTGGCAAGTGCAGGATCATGAGTTCAATCCCCTGTACAGACAGAAAGAAAGAAAGAAAGAAAGAAAGAAAGAAAGAAAGAAAGAAAGAAAGATCTTATCAGTCTTCTTCCTTTGGTGCTCCAGACTCAATATAGACTTCCTGCCTTTCCTTTCTGCTCACAGCAAAGGCACTCCATGTAAAACATCACTTATATATAACAGCACTTCTGCTTATATAAAACATCACTTCTGCTGCGCCCTCACCGGGTAGTTTAGCGCCACCCAGTGAGAGTTAATATGAGCAGCCTCTGCCCTTTGTCTGGGAAGAGAGCCTCTGCATTCCTTTGCAGTCTCTCCCATGCCCTTCATTAAAGGCCTCTTCATACTTTGTCTCCTTCTTATTTCTTCTGCACTGCTTTAGATTGAATTCCAAAAATACTCAATCACTAACGTGTATTGATTCTAACTCACAGGTAGCACAGATTTTATTGGGAATGCATCTTCTTAACCAGCCTGCCCCAGACATTTGTAGGAAGCTTCAGAAACAGGTTATTGGGTCTCAGATCTGCAGTAATGAACTTTTAAGTTTGACCTTTGAGGTCTCCAACAACAGGACCAAAATGGCATCAACTGCCAGGGCCCAGGGAAACAACTGCAGGTACAATTAATCGCTTGACTGTTAGCTAAGGAATGAGGCCTGCCTGCTCAGAGAAACATGAAGACTCCAGATACAGAGGAGGCGACTATGAAGCCAGAGGGCTTCCAGTGCTGTGGAAAGCCTGGATATGGGCGTAAGGTGGTGAGCAACGCCCTGCCCCTTGTAGGTGCCACCTCTGCAGGGAGGGAAGCACTGGGAGGGAGACTGCCTGGCCTCCAAGAGTGATGGATGGAAGATGGAAGATGGCTTCCATGTTGGCTGCCCTGAAGACTAAAGGTGCCCAAGCTTTCTGAAAGCCCCTCAGGACAGAGTGGGTCTTACTCTGGAAGAGCCTCATGTAACTCTTACCGTAGTAGGTAAAAATTAATTGTCTTGGGCCAGGGATTTAGTCCAGTGGTGTAAGCACCTGCCTGGCAAGCGCAAGGTCATGAGTTGGATCCCCACTACCTACCAAAAAAAAATTAATTTTCTTTTAGACAATAAAGTTTCATTCTCTGCATTGTTCAAATCTGGACCCCTTTCAGTAAGACCTGTGTTGTGACTGGTGTTGATGGTATCTTAAGGGCAAATGCTTTATAGTGCCTTTAACCTGAAGGTCTGGAGAGCTGATTTTTTACTTAAACTTTCCTACTTTTCCCCAAATGTACCATTGATATAAGGGAACAAAACTCCCAACTGATTAGATGTCCAATACAAGTTCCTGTTCTCTAAAATCAAAGAATGAATTTTAGGAACAATGGAGGTTAAGAGCAGAATATATTTATTGAGAGAAAGAAAGCTTCTGTCTGACAGAGAAAGAGAGAGAGAGAGAGAGAGAGAGAGAGAGAGAGAGAGAGAGAGAGAGAGAGAAGGGGTCCCAAGTGGGTTGCCAAGGGCCCCGTTTTTTCCTAGGGATTTTATAGTGCAAAACCATGAGGTGAGGTGGGTCTAAGATGAGGGAAAAGGGGAACTCACAAGGTGGGCACAAGGTGGGACAGAACTTTGGCCAACCAGTAAGATTAATTACTCAGGTAAAATTGATTAGATTGGGGACAAGTGGGGAAGTGAGTCATATAGCAAGTGGGCATTCTTACAAAGCAGTGACTCTTGCAGTATGGGGTTGTGATGGCGGCTCCTGGCTTTGTCAAGTGATCCATACCTATTTAGAATATCAATACTTGAGCTGTGGTTGCATTTGTTTTGCCTTTTATGTTGAGATCTGACCCACAGTGGGAGGTGTTTCCTCCAAGGTCACAAGACATCTGGTCCTCTGTGCTGGCTCCTCAAGAGCCTAGCCTTGCCCGACTGCCTATAATATTTCTATCTAACTCAGCTGCCTATAACATTTCCACTTCTGAAAAAGCAACCTGGACTGCCATGAAGGGGTAATGGCCAATGACTGATCTGGCTTCTTCGGGCTGAACAGGGTCATAGTCATTGAAATGCAGTCAAGAATACCCTGCTGAGGTTCTAACTAATGGCCCTCAGTAGATACCAGGCATTTTTGTCTTGGGTAGGCAAAGGGCTTTAAGTCTAGAGGAGACAAAGGCAAAGAAACAAGTATGCATAGGTCAAAGAATAGAATCAACAGGATTATGATGAGCACAGTTAACAATTTCCACCAAGAGGAACTAGTGATAGCTTCCCATAAGGAGAAGGAGAAAGATAAGGTGCAGGAAATTTTAGAATTTGAAATGTCATTGATTTGTCACCTAATATCTTGAACAGTTCATTGAGATAGTAGCAGAAGGATCAGAAATGTACACACATTTAGTTTATATAATTTGTACCTCCTGTGATGTTAGAATGTCTAATGCCATCTGATTTTGGAGGATGGCCTGTCTCATTAATTTTACCTTATTTATGAGAGCAATCAGCTGCGATGTCATCTAAGGCCCACTGAGAATAGCTAGTTAAGGCTTCAACATGTGTCACATAACCTTTTTTCTGGACAAAATCTGGTCGATCTCAGTAAAAGAAATCTAAAAATAATTTAACACATTTGTTATTGGTTTTATCTGCTTCATGCCTTGGGATTTGGCACCTTCTAGGCAACAAGAAATTTTAATCAAAGCATTTATAATCAATGTGTTTATACCAAGGCATGCATAATCAAAGCATTAGCATTAGAGTTGATGGGTAAGTGTAGAAACTGTTCTAAGTTATAGCGATTGTAATCCATTTGCTCTTAGGTTCTTTTATTGATGGAGTCGGACATTTTGTCATAAAACTCTCTAGCTTTAGTTATAATTATCTCTAAATTTTTGATAATGTAGGAGAACCAGCTTAACACATTATTTTGACAAATGAAAAAACTCTCTTCTTAAGTGTTTATATATGAGCAACGATATGTACTGTATCTTAAAAACCAGTCTCAGCATCATTTTGATTAGTTGGAAGCTATATATATAAGTGATATATGTATTAGAGCATTTAGACAGGATAAAATCTCTCCAGGATTGGAGTCAGGCTTTTAGGCATAACTAAAGGGAATGAGTGAAGAGAAATTTGTCACAATTATGGTTTAAGCAACACATATTTCAGTGACTTTATTGAGGTACAATGCCTGGAAGGAAGACCAGAGTTGAGAAGGACAGACAGACATGTGCTAACATCCAGCAATTAGCTGGCTGTTTACCTCTGGTCATGATTAATCAGGGCTCCTCCTCAGAGATGACAGGCAGAGATGTCAGTCTGACCAGAGAGTGGAGATGAGTGCCCAGAAGCCCTTCAGTCGTGTTGGACCAGCTGATACGTTGGGTCCAAACTCTGGGTCGTGGGCCTCAGAGGGCAGTCCAACCTCCAGTGGTCACCTTGGCAATCAGGGCATGGTTTCAGGGGCTTCCTAAGGCAGTCCCGCATAAGGTGGCCTGGCTTGTGGCAGTGATAGCAGGCTAGTGTAGACCTCAAGTTCCTCTTGGAGCCCCAAGAATCAGACTTAAGTTCTGTGTTATTAAGGCCACAATGAAGGCAACCATTTTTTTGGTCTCTGTTTTCTCTCTTTGGTTTTCTCCCAGTCCTGACTATAGAATACTAAGGAAGCAGTGTTTACTAAAGAATCAAGCGAAATATCTGGAGCAAAGGCTATCTTTTGTAGCTTTTCCTAATATCTGGAGTTGACTGGGTAATAAACATGTCTTTAAGCAAAATCTGTCCCTCTATTTAATCAGGATCTATGGACATATATTTTATTAGTGCCTCTAATAAATGATCTAAAAAGTCAGAGGGGTTTTCACTTTTCTCCTGTTCTGAGAAACAGCTGACCATTTAAAATAACCAGAAAGTTTGGTTTTTCTCCTTTTTAGACCTTCAAGGATACACATTTGAAATGTCCCTATTTTAATCTCCTGTCTCACTGCTAGACCAGTAGGGGTCTTGCGTGGGAACTGCTTGTGTACCAATGGGAACTGGTGGTTCCCCTGACTATCTTCTGGCCTTTTGAAATGAACACTATGATAGTCATCTGCAAATGCAATAGCAGCTTGTAATGCTGCCTGTCTCTCACTAGAAGTCAATGTTTGATACAAGAGTAACATTATATCTTTCTGGCCTAGCTCATAAGCCTGAGTAAATCCTCTAAAGACATTGATGTACTTATCAGGGTCATCTGAAAATTTTCCTAGTTCTAGCTTAATTTGTTGTAAGTCACTGAGAGAAAGACACCTATGAATATTAGTGGTCTCATAAAGATTATAGTTATACCTGGAGCATAAATAAGAATTATCTCTTAATGTAAAGAAAGTTTGAATATAAAGCAATTCTAATCATTTTTCCTCTTTATTACAGGATGGCCCTAGTTGTAAAAGAACATCATAATTAATATTTCCCTCTGCATTCCATTGTGGCTCTAGTGGGCAGGTAGGCAACACACACAGGCAGAGAAATATCAAACAGCTCTTTTTCAACATGGAAGTGTCAAACATCTTCCAGTGCTTAAGAATGCATTCCAGGGCTGGGGATTTAGCTCAGCAGCATAAATGCCTGCCTGCCAGGTGTGAGGTCATGAGTTCAATCCTCAGTACCAAAAAAAAAAAAAAAAAGCATTCCAAAGAGTAAGGGGCTTTGGCATTGAGTTGCCCATGTCTGTAATATTATAAACAACATGTAAGTCTGTGAAACATTTATTTGTACCAGGAACTAAACTTGGGAACTTTTGCTGAGCTGTCTCTAGCCCTGTAGTGCAAGATATTTTGACATTGAGCTACATATCTGTGTAAAAACAGGAGAGAATTAAGGCTTCCCTTTCTTAATCCTCAAGGTTTAAGAATGTCCTCAAGGCATCCTTCAGGTTGATTCCACTCTAGGGCAGGTAGATGCCATCTGGAAAGGGTAGAGGACAAAATTCAACCAGTTTATCCACCCTCAAACTGGCACACAATTTTATCTTCTCTAGTGGCTTGTGAACTTTATTTCCATACGACATTTATAAGTTATTATGACAGGAATGTTTAAAGAAGGAAGTATCACTTCATAATGAACTCCTGCTTTTGTTCACTGGAAGAGGGCATAGCTAAAAAGGATAGTTGGAAGTAATTTGAGTGCTTCTCAGGTTGTAAAGGAGCTCACCTCTAGAGACAGATAGAACAATGGACTGGAGGAGCTTTGCCCTGTGCACTAGGGCAAAGAAGTCTCCAGACACTTGTGTCCTCCATCTAATTACCTAGGTAACCTTTCCTAGCAACAGGACAATGCTATACTTTATTTAAATTTCTGTATCTTTGAAACTCACTGGTTAAATTTATAAATTATCATCTAGCAATCCTATTTTATGTTAGTAAAGGCATGTCAGTCTTCTAGGTACACAGAAAAGGGATGACTATTTACTCTTAATTAACATATGTAAGGCACGACATGCAAATCATTCCCATACTAGCTGCTATGAAATGTAAACAGCTGTTGCAAACTGCTTCAGCATAATCTCTGAAGGAAGGGGTAATCTAAGTGATCTAAAATCCAATGAAAAGCTTAGAGAGAGTTCATAGTATACTAACAGAAATAAGGAGATAGATAAGTGGAGACTTTCAGTGGTAATTGAGCCAATATCCACTGAGTAACCTTAGGGTGTCCACCAGAGAGCTGCCCTGGCCAGGAACCCTCAGCTGTTCTCAGTTTTTGTTGGCTCAGATAACCAGAGGTCAGTCTCCAGAAAGGAATCCAGCTGTCTGTCTGGTTAACATTCCATTGGCTACATTGGCCACTGGCTTCAGTGGGGACTCACTAAGCAGATGCTGGGGAACTTGTCCTCTCCTTTTAAGGGTGGCAGCTGCTATAAGAGTGATTAATCAATTAGCAGAGTAACCACTGTTTGTCAAGGTTCTATAAGGGGTAGTTAAAAGCCTGATCAAGATCATTACCTAATGCTCTATAAATTTACAATAAAGGTTTTAAAATCCACAACTCAAAAGTTTGGAGAGCCTCCTTAGTCTAAAGTATTTAGGTCCCATAAGTGTGTTGCTTTTGGAAATAGCTCCTTCTGGTTTCACCCAGAAGTTGGTTCTTTCTACTGTCTCTCAGATTCAGTTTCTGGAGGAGACTGTTGTCCAGGATACTAAGCTGGGACATGGCTTTTATGTGTGTTCTCCTGGATGGACAAAATTCATCTGATCCAGAGACAGGGTATGTGTGCCCCATATAAGATGACTTCCCTGTCTTTGGCATTAGCAAATGGTCATTTTCTAAGGGCTTAACTTAAGAGGAAGAGGTTGGAGTAGTCTAGAGTTCTGACTTCACATGCCCCTATAAGGAAAGTGCAAAGTGGGGAAATGATTAGAAGTAAAGCCAAAGAAAAGAGACTGAAGCAGATCAGGCTTGACCTTTCCTCTAGAATGTAGAGGAGGATCCAAGCCAGTCCATCTCAGTAAAACCTGTCCTCCAAGATTTTGAGATCAGCAACCATTTAAGTGCTGCTTAAATGGTAGAAAGAGTCCCAGTTTTACTGTAGACATGTATATTTTCTAAGTCTGAGATAGATTTAACATTCTATAGGCATCTACTAAGTTCCTTTTGTCAAAAGTTTGGTTCAGTTCTAATGTTTCATTGTTGATTTTTTTTCTCTAGTTTATCTGCCTATTTGTGGCAGTGGGACATTAAGACCCCCCCCCCAATACAACTGTGTTAGTGTTATTTGATTCTTCATGTCTGTTAATGTTTGTTTTATATAGTTTGGTGCACTGATATTCATTGCATATATATTTATTGTGGTTATCTCTTCCTCTTGGTCTGTTCTATTTACAAGAGTGTAGTGACCTTCTTTGTCTTTGTTAATCAATCTTGTTTTGAAATCTACTTTGTCTGCAAACAGAAGAGCTATCTCTGCTTTTTTCTGGATTCCTGTGTCATGGAATATTGTTTTCCATCTTTTGACTTTCAGTCTATAAATTTCTTTTTGAATTATATGTGTTTCTTGTATGCAGCATATTGTTGGATCTTGTTTCTTGATTTATTCTGCCAGTTTGTTTCTTTTGATTGGAGAAATGAGACTATTAATATTGATGGTTATTGTTGTAGGTTGACATAACTGATGCCATCTTGATCCTTGCATTTAACTAGTGCCCTGTATTTGACTCAGAAAAATGGAAAATTACTCAGGGTATAATTCTCATGAGAAAAGTAGAATGAACTGTACCTACAGGAGAAAAATTAACTTGCTCAACAAAAGAAGCAGGATACATGTATCAATGGAAAATTAATGAAAAAATTGAGCTAAATTGTTTCCAACAGGATGTCTTTTGTGATTCTCTCTTAAAAACTCTTGTAACTTTCCAATTCAGGGCCACTTGTTTGGATCCTGAACTAGGGTGGGGTCTGTATATGAGTGGTCCTGAGCTCAGTTAATAAATTCCAGATTTATCAATTTGGCTGCTTAGATTCCTATATTGTTGCTCATGAACCCATCTCAGTCATAACTGATATGGATTAACTTATCCTTGTTATGTTACTTTCCTGTTTTTGGGTCCTCCTGTTTTTATCTTTGTTAAAATTGTTTACTTTGCTTGGTGGATTCCTTCTGTGGGGTTCATGGATTTGTAGTCCTGGTTGTTTCTTTCTAGAATGTTCTTCAGAATATTTGGAATACTGTTTCAGTGTTCAAGAATTTCCTCAGGCGTCCTTTGTCATGGAAGTGTCTTATTTCTCTATCAATTTTGAAAGATAGTTTTTTGGGGTATATCAATCTTGTTTGGAGGTTCTTTTCTTTAGGGCTTGGAAATACTTCACTCCAAGTTCTCATTGACTTGAGGGTTTGTGTTGAGAAGTCAGCTGTGATTCTGATGGACTTTCCTTTATAGGTGATTTGTTTCTTCTAACAGCATTTATTTATTTATTTTACCAGGAATCAAACTCAGGACCTTGCATTTGCCAGGCAGGTGCTGTGCTGCTGAGTTCAGTGACAGGTTTAAATGTGATGTTCTTGTCTTGAATTTCTAGAATCTTGACTATTATATGTCTTGCTATAGATTTTTTTTAAAAAAAATAATGATTAATGAAGCCTTATATACCTCACTTATCTGCATGTCAAATTCTTTTTCCCTGTCAGTGGAGTTTTTTTTACCGTGATGTTTTTTAACAGGTTTTTAAAAAATACTGCTTGTGCAGTCTCCTACTTTTGCACTGACTCTAGTCAAACTTACATCATTATTTTTTGCATCACCTAGCAGCTGCTGAATTGATTTCTTGTGGTCCCCTGCTATTTTTAAGAAATCTTCCTTTTCACGATTGCTGACCAGAAACCTGGCTTCTGTGTTTGAGATTCTGTCCTCACATTGTTTTGTTCTGCTGCAGATACTTTCAATGAAATTTTTAGTCTAGATAACTGCTTGAATCTGTTTTATGTATTCCCTTTTTTATATTGGCATTGTTGTTATTCTTTTTTTTTTGGTATGGGGATTGAACTCATGGCCTCATGCTTGCTAGTCAAGCACTTACACCACTGAGCTAAACCCCCAGGAATTTTTGGTTTTTTGGTACTGGGGATCAAACTCACAACTGCACGCTTACCAGGCAGGACTTATGACACTGAGCTAAATCCCTGGCCGTTTTATCATTTTTTAAAGTTCCTCTGTTTTTTTAAAAAAATCTGTATCTGCTCTAGAATCACTAAGAATGTTTTTCATTGTGGTCACTGTCTCTGTCTTTATCTGAGAAATTATTCCTGATTTGATTTTTTTCCAGAGCCTCATTCCTTTACTTTGTTGTTACCACTTCAGAGAGACCAGGTGGGTGGCTTTCAGATTGTCCCATCTCATTTCACCTGGGTTTGCCTTTGATGAACTGGATGTCTGATGGTGCATCTTGTTTAAGTGCCTTCTCATTTTCTAATTCTTTTTGTTTAATTTCTGGGCTGCTGCTTGCAAATTGCCTGTGGTGAATAGCTTTATTGCTAGTGTTTAGAACACTTAGGGAATGACTGCTTCTCAGAGGTGTCTCCCAGGTGTAGCTGGTTTTGGCTTTGAGTCTTTTGGAAGATCCCAGCTCTTCAGTTTGTTGAGGATGAGAAGTTGCTGCCTGTTTGGCCTAGCTCATGGACATTTGGTACTGGCCCACAGGTTTTCTTGATGACTGTTAGGCAATCTCAGTGTTGGTATACCAGGAAGAACAGCTGTTTTAGAACCATTGTGTCACTTTGGCTAATGTAGTAAAATCAGCAATAACAATAGCATCAAACACAGCCTAGACAATGACAAACTGAGGTGACCATTAACTTGTCACCTCTAACTGCATGAACTAGATATGTGGTTATATAACAACATCCAAAGCAAACCAGAAAAATTGTACACAGTAAACAAGCCCTCAATATGCTGATTTTACCCTTGGGGAAGAAAGTTTAAAAAGGGTTAGGGGAAAAATAAAGAGAAGAAGAGGAGGAGATTAGACTCAAGGCTGGAGGACAAAGGAGGATCAGACAAACTTTGGGAAAATGGTGCAGAGGACAGGAAGGAAAGAGAGAAAGAAGAAGTAAAAAGAAGAGGAGAAGACAACAGAACTACAACCACAAAAAGAACTAGAAACCCCACATAAAAACACTCCTAAAACAAGATGAAGAAATGAAGAGGAAAAAAAAATACCAGAGAGACCGACAGAATCAGAGACAGACAGACAGACACGCACACACACACACACACACACACACAGAGAGAGAGAGAGAGAGAGAGAGAGAGAGAAATGTTCACTTCAAGGTTTGTCTCCGCTGTCACTGGTAGACAAGGTGTGGAGACAGAGTCCAGATCCATGTTGATTTAACTCAGCAAGCCAGCAGTGGCTTTATGGTGGGGTACTGGATAATCTCAGGAAGCCTGCACTTTTGTATCCCCTGAACTTCAGGTCAGTTTCTGACTGTGAGGCTAGAACCAGACCAGTTCAGCCTGCAGCCATTGGTGTAATGTCTTCCGGCTTGAACTCAGCTGGAAGTTGTTAGAGGGATCCAGTAATCGTTCTGGGTTCTGAGCTCCACTGGCCCCCGGAGATGGCTCCTGGCTAACTGCACTCTCCCATGGGACTGTAAATAGGATCCACTCACTCACCAGTGCACTCCACAGTGTCCCGTCCTACACTGCCCGGCTACTTCTTCCCATGAAGGTCTCTGGAGTCTCCAGCAGTCCTGTATCCCTGCAGCTTTGAACTGTTTCTCCCACAGAAAGAGTCCCGACTCAGGGCAGAGGTACCACTAGCTACCTATTTCTTTGTTGTTGAATTTCCTCTCTTTGGTTCTCACTGGGCTTCAACTCTCACTTCAGATCTTTCCAAGGAACCCACCACCCTCCTCCTCTTCCTTACCTTGCTATATTCCAGCATCTGGAAAGTAAATCTCAGAGAGACTCTTTATCTTCTGCTTACCACTCCATCTTCCTTGGAAATGCTGGGGATGATTTTTAAGACAAATTTTTATCACCTCTTGTAGTTTTTAAAAATTTATATGGATAGGCTTCAACCCCGTTTGCAAAAGTATCTATCCAGACCAATAGGCCCTTTAGTCTTTCTGAACTAACTGGTGAGATAAGTTTGATTCCTGAATACTTTTCCTCAGCTGACTCCCGAGGGTCACCTTTGCAATCAGGGTATTGCTCAGGGGCCTGTGGGTTGTGATGGTGTTTACCACCACCTGCCCTATGGTGAGTTGGCTTTCTGCAGCAGTAAATAGGTAAGTTTAGTCATTAAGCTCTTGTTGGCCACCCAGAAATCAGACTTGGAATCTATTCTTTTCAAGGTCACAACCAAGGAAGCTAATTTCTCTTGGTCTCTTTGTTTTCTCTATTTGGCCTACTCTTGGTCTTGATTATAAAATAATGAGGAGGCAATTCTCATTAAAATATCAAGAGAAATATCTGGGGTGGGGAATTTAGCTCAGCAGTGCAAGCACCTGCCTGGCAAGCATGAGCTCATGAGTTCAATCCCCAGTACTAAAAAATAAAATAAAATAAAATAAAATAAAATAAAGAGATAAGTATCTGAAGAAAAAAGCAGCTTTTGTAATTTTCTTTATATAACAGGGTGACTGGATAATAAACTTGTCTTTAAGAATAATCTGTCCTATCAAATCAGGAACAAGGGATGTGTTTTATTAATATCTTTTGCAAATGACCTAGAACAGCAGAGGGGTTCTCATCTTTCTCTTGATGAATACTGACAATTTAAAATAATCAGATGACTTAGTTTTCAACTTTCTTAGACCTTCAGAATGCGTGTCTGAAGCTGTCTCCTAGTCCAGTCTCCCCTCTGGTGGGTAGGGCAGTAGGGATTTCTGCAGGGATTGCTTTGGGCTTGAGTAGGAACTGGCTAGTCCCTTGGCTGCTTATCTTCTGGACTCCTCGGTTAATCATATGATATACATCTGTAAATGTAATAGCAGTTGTAATGCTGCTTGTCTGTCATTAGAAGTCATTGTTTAAGAGTAAGGTTACACCTTTTCAATGTAGTTTATAGGTCTGAGCAAGTCCCCTAAAGACCTCAGTGTACTTTTTCAGGGTCCTCTGAAAACTTTCCCAGATCTTGTTTGATCAGTTTAAGGTCAGTGAGGACAAGTGAGGGGAACCTGAGGCTCCATGACAGTAGATGCATCCGATTGTGCCTTCAGGGCCAGATGTGGTGGTTTTCCTATGGCTCACATTTGCATTTGAGCGACACACTCGTGAAACTCACAGATTAAAACCTGGGCCCATCATTCAGCAACCACAGTTTACACTTTTGTGAAAGTACTCCCCTCCCCTACACCCCTCAGGGAGGAGCATCAGGCCCGGGAGCAGGGAGAGAGCCAGGAGTTTGGGGATTTTTCCTTAAACTGAATGTGTTTGGGTTCCTTAAATATTGTGCTTAGCAAATAACTCCTTCTCGTCTCACTCAGAAGTTGTTCTTTTCACAGGGCCCCAGGTGCAGTCTCCCAAGGGAGACCATTGTCCAGAACACTTAAGCTGGGACATGGTGTTCATCTGTGTTCTCTTGGATGACAAAATTCTGATGTCTCATCTGACTCAGAGGCAGAGTGTGTGTTCCTCATCTGAGACAATCTCCTCTCTTAGATGTTGGCAAATGCTCATTTTTTATAGGCTCAAATCAAAGGTCCTTAGCTGTTGGAATGGAAGGGAAAGGTTGATCTTTAACACACACATTATGCAAAAAACAGAAAGTACAAAGTAATAGGAAAAGATCAGAAATGGGGTCAGAAAAAGGAAGTCTTTTCTTCTCATGGTCATGGTGAGCTATAGAGACAACTTATTCACTAGTCCTCACCCTCAGCCTGAAAGGTGACAGTGAGGACTCTCAAGAGCTAAGATTGCCTCCTCCCTAGCAAAAGACAGACCAGAAAAGACACTGAGGCAAAGCAGGCTCAACATCTCCTCTAGAGTGTGGAGGGGGAGTGGGACAGATGGTTCCAGCAAAAACTGTCCTCCATGTCTTGAGAATCTTTGCTAATCCATTGTCTTACTGGCAGATGAAGTTCCATGATTTATTGATAGGCATGTATACTGGCTAAACTAGATTTCATAAAAAGACCCATTTTACAACATTTCATAAATTCACATTTTGAAGTTTGGCATTGTGACATATGCCTCTAATCCCAGCACTCAAGAGGCTGATGCAGGAGAATTGCTACAAGTTTGAGGCCAGCTTGGGCTACAAAGTGAGTTCAAAGCCAGCCTGGACTACATAGTGAAAGCCTGCCTCAAAAAATTAGTAAATAAATAAAGAATAAAGTCACATTTTGGTTAGTAACAAAGTCCACTAGGGGACAATCTAACGTTTTCCTAGAACTATTGTCTAACAAGTCAAACAGGTCAAGCAAAGAGCACCAATAAATTTAGCATCTGATAAGTCCAAATGTAGCACATACAAGACAGAAATGCAAGATTTTGTCTACAAAACTAAAATGTTCCATCAAAGAAACATTATCATCTTCCCATGTTCTCAATTTAACTTACCATTTTAACAAAAAAATGCATAAAAGAGATGTAAAAGATGTAAAAATTCAAAGCATAAGCAATTTACACACAAGTGACAATTTCTGATGACCTAAAACAATCACAATCCAAAATCCATGAAACGCCGAAATTTTGTTTTAGCTTTTTTTTCTTCTCTTTTTTATTTTTCTCCTTGAAGTAAAATGGATTTGGAAAAATGTATATATAAATGGTCTAGATATGTAAAACAAAATCCATGAAACAAAAGCAAACTGTTACCTCCTTCCAGTTATCTTGGTAGGACTTCCAAATGATGTAAGACCTCTAAATGACATAGGGGAAATAAATGTAACTATCATCCTGCTAGATGTCCAATGTGCGGAATTTGTGTTCTTCAAAACATGAATTTTAAGGAACAACAGAGGTTAAGAGTAGGAAATTTGAGAGACAGAGAGTGAGAGAGAGAGAGAGAGAGACAGACAGACAGACAGAGACAGAGACAACTCCTGAGAGACTGGACAGGACACAGAAAATAGCTGCCAATGAACCCAATTCTCAAAGAAAGTTTTATAGAGCGAAATCATGAGGTGAGTAAAGAATCATGAAGTGAGTATAACATGGGACAAAACTATGATCGATCAGTAAGGTGACAGGTGTATTTTATTAATATTGGTCTAATGGTGAAGCAAGTGCCATAGCAACTGTCCATGGGAAGAACAAGGACCACTTTTGAAGAGATGAATCAGGAGGTCCTGCTCACACACCCAGGAGACTGACGCTTATCTAGAATATCAATTATAGCACATTGTTTACCTCTCCAGGTACGCAGGCCGGGTAATTTCATCTTTACCTTGAGGCCTGACCTTCAGTGAACATACCTCTAGCCACAACTGTAATGTGTGCTTATTCTCTGCACTTACCCCTTTGAGGGCCTAGCCTTTTCTGACTACCTATAACATTTCTACCCAATTTAACTGTCAATGATACCTTCCAGTGAAGCATAAATATTCCTTGTTCCAGGAGATAATGTGCCTGTCTCTCAAGGGCCCACCACATATTTCTTTGAGCGTGTACCTTTTGATTTCTGCTAACCCTTCCCATGCTTTACAGACTGGTCCAGAAAAGTTTTTTTCTGTGACAGGATTCAGTGAATCTGAAAATTTATTCTACTGGAAAGGTAGGTTAAATCCCTTATTTCAGCCTTGCGGACCTCCCTCCAGCCCAGTCTGGTGACATTTCCTCTTGGAGAGCCAACCAGGAGACACAAGCAACATCAGGAATATAACTCTGGTAAAACCAGTCAAAGGTTTTTTGGTTTTTTCTTCTCCAGAGCTCCCAACCCCATGCCCTCTGGGGCATAGTTGTCTTCTTTTCCTCATCCTTCTCTTCCTGCAGCTATGGATTCAAACAGAGAAAGACTCTAGTAGTTTTCTTCTTCTTTTTTTTCTCCTTTCTCCCTTAAGAAAGCTCCCATTCCCTTGTCCTTCCTCTTCCACTCGGGTTTCCTGTATCAGAAAACTAACGTCCCTTAACTAGTTTTGGCATTAGTGATCAGGGAGAGGCTGGGAGCTTTCTACAGCAAAACTAAAGCCAGAGTAGATGTTGTTGATGAGTCATGCAGCATCTATGATGTCACTCAAAACACAAACCACTGGCCCATGGTTGTGTCTTACTCGATCCTAAACATGTGCAGCAGAAATAGTTTGGTAGTTTACAAAGAAAATAACAGGTGCAAAACATCATGGAGAAATTTTCTTAGAAGACTGGGACTGGAGTGCATAAAAGTTCACTTACAGCAGAGGCAAAACAAATGTTTCTGCCCAGAGAACTATGCTAAAAAATTGCGGAGCATGCTGGTGAGCTGACAGGTGAGCAGGCAGGTGCAGCATCACAAAGGCCTACTGTGACAGCAAGAAAACCAACAAGGTGCCAACTGTGCCCTACAGGAAGGGACAGGAAAACAAAGCATATGTACTATCAGTTAAGTGCTACTTGTGCATGGAATAAGCATTTCTCCTGCGCAGACTGCCTTGAGTGTGACAGTGGAAGCCAAGATTATTTCTGTGGTGGACTTTTGTTTCTGTCTACTTTGTAGTTCACAAAGGTTTTATTTCTGACGCTATCCTTTAGGTTTTGTAAGCAAGTCGACAGCTGATGTGCAAATGTTGATGTCTGTTGCAAACATGTATTACATATCTGAAATTTTACTTGACTTATATCTTATTCTCCTGCTCAGTGTGCATTGCAGAATATATTGGGAAGCTCCTGACACAAGAGAGGTGAGAAGAATGGCCTGCCACACAGAAAAGCTAAGGATATGTGCTGTCAGGGCAAGCAAGATGTGTGTGTGGAGCATGCAGTTGTCCTGTGTGAGGACTGCTGGGGGTGTGACAACTGAAGCAAACATTATTTATATTGTAGAGTTCTATTTGTATTTTCATTGGAGTTCATATAGGAATTTCTTTCCAATGTTATCAGTTAGGTTTTGTAAGTAATACAGCTGATGAGAAAATGTTAATGTTTACTCTAAACGTACATCCCATATTAAGAATTAAATATTTTACTGATATTTAATGGTCCTGTTAACTACACATTATATATCTTGTCAAAATAGCAAGACCACTAAGATGTCAAGTATGTCCTACAAAAAGGCCAAGAAAGCAAAATATGCGTGCTGTCAGTGTAAGCAATCTACGTGTATGGAACGTGTCATGTGTGAAGACTGCCTTATATCTGATTGTTATGGATTAAAAACAGTCAGCTTAATGCCAGCTGAATTAAATCAGCAGGGTACTGAGAGTACATGTTCTACCTGAGGAGAGTCCCCAACATAAATAGAGACATGGAGAAGGAGAAAGGAGGCGCTGAGGTGTTGAGGCATTGAGGCATTGTGGCATTGTGGGTTCTCCTACATGTAGCTGTTTGAGCTGTTGGTTCTCCTGGAGGAGCTCTGGTCCTTGTATCGAGCATTGCTTCCTGGCTCCGGAGGGGAAGACGTGTGCCGCTTGGTCTCCAGGATGAACTCATCACGCTGGCTTTCTGGCATGTACCTGATTGTGCTTGTCATCAGAGGAGCTCGGAGCTTCCGTGTTGCTGAGGATGGCTGTGGTGCTTTTCAGGACACCCTTGGTCTTTGTTTTGAGCATGACTTCTTGGCTCCAGTGTAGAACCCTCAACCTACCAGCACAGCTCTTTCACCCTGCTGGCACAGACTTTGTACCTTCCACCGCTGAACTTTGGTGGCCTTCCCAGAGCAGATCCGTAAAAGAGACTGGTGTGAGTCTTTCTTGTGGGCTCTAGACCTCCAGTTGGACTCATGGGAGGCATTGTCATGAGCTCTGGGTTTTCGTCTAGACTAATGTGGGACACTGCTGTGGGATTCAGGCCCTTGGCTGAATATTCTATGTCTTTGGTGTTATGAATAGATTTCCTTCATTTTCTTGTGTTAATTCTGGGTAACCATCATAAAAATAGTATTATAGTGGCCCTGAAGCAAGGGCAGCAGATCGCTGTAGCTGCTGGTTTCAAACAGGAGCCTAAAGAGAATTCTTTCTGTGGTCTGTTGGCCATTTCAGAACTTTGGAAATGGAATGGTCAATTCATCAGAAAGAAATAGCAGTATGGCAATATGAGTATGGCGGACTTTAGGGGGCCTGCAGGGGAGAGACCCTGGCACATCGGGACCTGCACTGTGTGGATGACTTGGGGTGCTGGGAGAACAAGGAACTCTTCCCATCTCTGGGGGGCGACTGTGATCCTGCCTGCGTGTGGGCTGAGAATCAGACATCTCATGTCGTCCTGTCCCCCATCCTGAGTTCTCCCTCCCCCTCCCCCTGCCTAGCAAGTGGGAGCCAGTGAACTACACATCTTGTGAAAAGATTGGCTATGTTATTTAGTATGAGCTCCCCGTATGCAAGGATAAGGACAACCATTTGGAAGAAAATAAGAGACAATATGACAGATAGTGAAGATCTCTGGTTGTCTAGCTTTGAAATTTATGCTTTCTTATGTCCCATTCTGTTCTGTTTTGTTGTGTTTAATTTTACTCCCTTTTAAAATAAAATTAAAAAATTTAAAAAAAAGTATTATAAACTCCATATCCTGATTCTAATTGTTCTCTGCACAACTCCTGACTATAACAATGATAACTGAAGTATTATTTTTTGTAGAGTTCTGCTGGTATTTTCATTGCAGCTCATATAGGTATTTATTTCTGTTGTTAATTTTTAGACTTTGGGGTTGGGGATTTAGCTCAGCAGTGTAAGTGCCTGCTTGGCAAAAGTGAGTTTGATCCCCAGTCCTGAAAAAAAAATTGTTTTTTAGACTTTGTACATCAAAAAATTGTCAATGTTGAAAATTTTGATGTTTTTTATACATGCTCAATAAATATAAAAAATACCATACTTCATATTTTTGGTATTTTTTTCCTGTTAAGTGCTCATTGTTTAGTATAAAGCTCATAAAGTTAAAATAATGATTCATCAGTAGAAATATCCTAAAGAATACACATTGGTATTATATACCTACAATAATGCACCTTTATGACAAAACTGGTGTTAGGCATGGCAGTTAATAGTAAGGCAAGTTTTTATAATAACCTCAGGGGTGTCTACTTGGTAGGTCATTTTCCTGTTAATCACAAGAAACCTTTTGTGTCCAGAATAGCTCTGACGTGAGGAGGAGCCAGGACCTTCAGTCCCTGACCCAGAGCTGACTTTCCAGCTTCATCTGTTAGTGCAGCTGCAGCTGCTGCTGTTCTGTGGCAGGGTGGATGTCGAGCAGCTACTCCACCTAACGTTTTTGAAGAATTTGTTACTGGGCAAAGTTCTTATCCAAACCTTTGCATCAAGGTCCCCAAAATAATTCCTCATTTTTGTGGTAAACAGAGAAAGATTATTTTTTTTATTTTAAAGAGGATAAAACCTAGGAAAATAAAACAGAATAAAACCAATCAAAACAAACCAGTGTAAGTGATACAGGACTTTAAAACAATACGCAATCAACAACAGTTACCATAATGCCTCTTGTTGTCTTCAAAATAGCTGCAGATAGCTTCAGACAGAACAGAATAGAACCAATAAAAACAAAACAATGAGTTCAATGAAGGACTTCAAAACAAGCAAATAGTAAATCCAAAATGGCTTTCATAATAAATCTTGCTATCTTTGAAATAGCTGCTCATGCCATCCTATATAACAAAATCAAACAAAACAAAACAGAACAAACCCCAACCCAACAAGACAATGAAATGATACAGGACTTCAAAACAAGACAATAGGGAATTAACAATGGCTACCACCTTCAGAAGGAGATTCCCCCAGATGCCACACTGTGTACTGCTGTCCTCTGAATGGGTGATCAGACCACTGGCCCTGAACCTGCAAGGTCAGTGAAACACCAAACACCGCAAGCATCAAATTGCATTTCACCTCAACAGCTATAATCGCAGCCTGTGTTTCTCTGAATCAGCTGGTTGCTTAAGGTGTGTGTGTCTGGGAGACTGGCTCTTTTTGTTTTGCCAGCTTGCATGCTGCTGAAGGGGCTTGGGTCTGGCTGTCCCCCTGCTGGCAGAAGCCTGCACATGGCACTGGTTTGCAAGGAGGGCTTGCTTCCTGGTGAATCCTCTTCTCTCCCCGCTGCAATACTCAAATGGTGTTGACTCATGGGAAAGGCTTAGGTCTGGCTGCCCCCGCTGCTGCTGGCCCGTGCATGATGCTGGTTCGCAGGGAGGGCTTGCTTGTTGGTAAATCCTTGTTTGCTCCCCGAAAGAAGCATTTTTTGAAGTCTAGTGTCTCCCTTGCTGGACCCCAAGTAAAAGCATGCTTTATTTCCCTAAAGGCATACTCAGTCATTTATGTTCAAGGCACAGACTCGGCCTTTGATAGCCTCATACAAAGGCTTTCCCACTGGTCCAAAATTAGGTAGCAAGATCCTACAAAAACTTGTCATTCCCAGGAAGAAACAAAGCTGTTTCTTGGTATCAGTAGACCTGTAATAGTTGATTCATTGACCTGAGAAGTTTAGAGGCTTAACTAAACTCATCAGTTCTGCATCCTAGGGTACAGAGGACAATCCTAGCCTGAATACAATATGAGGGAGTAAAAGAGGCTTGCTCTCCCTACTTTTTTTTTTTCTCCTGTTGCTTTTCCTGTCTTCTGCCACTTTGAACTGCTGCTCCTCACCATGCCACCCCGCTTGGAGCCAGCTGATTATCTACTGAAACCTCCACAAACTGTGAACTAAATAAAGCTTTCCTTCCTTAATTTTGGGCATTGGGTATTTTGTCCCAGCAATGAGAGGAAAGAGACTGAGACAAGGCCCAAGATCACACATAGCCTGAATCTGGACCCTAAATAACTATTATTCCCCAGTGGTAAGACTGTATCCCAAATATTGAATTTTTTGAAAGGATACCTAAGCCTTTTTGTTTGGAAATTTTATATATCTTAACTCAAAAATTGAAAGTTTCTACAGTGCTATATTAGGTAATTCCTGAACTGGGTTGCAAACTAGAATATCATCTACATACTATAAGATGGTTCCTTGTTCTAGGTTTACACCCTTTCCTAGTGACCCAAAAAAGGTGAGGACTGTCTCTAAATCTCTGTGGGAGAACTGTCTATGTGTATTGCTGCTCCTTTCCTCTTAAAATGGGTTTTTTCCATTTAAAGGCAAACAGAGAGAGAGAGTCTGGATGTAGAGAGAAGGAGAAAACTACATCTTTTAAACATAAAACCATTAACTAATCAGTGTTCCCTGGAATTTGGGAGAGAATTGTATGTGGATCTGACACTAGGTGATAGACTGGAACTACAGCCTCATTAACGAGGCAGACATCTTGTACCATTCCACATTCTCCTGAAGGCTGCCCTCAGGAGAGGGGGTATTTCAGTGGGATCGATGAGGCTTCAGAAGGCCGTACTTGAGAAAGTTGTCTATGAGAGCCTGAAGGCCTTTATGTGCCTCCTGCTTTATCAGCTAGGGGCTAGGAAATCATCTGGGTCTTTTAGTCTTACAACTACTGGCACAGCTGAATTGGCCCTACCAGATCCATTATATCATGACAGGATTTATCTGTTGAGGAGTTTGGTCAGGGAGACCTGGTGTAGTCCCAGCAAGTAACTTTTTGTCTCCAGAATAGCTCTGAACAGATGCGGAGCTGGGACTTCTAGTCCCGTGCTAAAGCTAGCTTTGTAACTTCTTCTATCACTGCAGCTATAGCTGCTAGTGCTCTCAGGAAGGGTTTCTTTGAAAAGTATGCCAGCTGGGCAGGGTTTCCTAGCACAAATGCCGTAGCATTTGTGTCAAGATCCCCAAGGTATTCTTCCCTTTTCTGATATATAAAGAAAGAAGAGATTTTTTTTAAGCCAGCTATTCCCAGTGCTGGAACTGTGGCTTTATTATACGGAGGATGGGAGTATTACAAGGGGACTAACAAGGCTGTATTCAAGAATTCTGTGTATGAGAGTTGGAGGCCTTTATGCACCTCTTCCTTGGTTGGATACTGCTTTCAATGAAGAGTATTTCAGCCTTATAATTACTGGCATAGCTGCATTTGTGCCTACTAGGAATTCCACTGTACTATGCGGCAGGATTTACCTGTTGGCTAATTTGGCCCAGGAGACCTGGCTGTAGTCCTAGCAAGTAAAATTCATTTTGATCTTAGCTGGAATTTGAGAATTTTCCCCAATTCTGTTAATAAATCTCTTCCTAGCAAAGGATGCCCGTGTGGTCATCAGCAGCTGAGGTGTCTCCTGCTTGCACTGGTGGTCCTGGTGGCAGCAGACTCCACCACAGGCCTGGAGGTCTCCTCTCTCTCTGTGTCACACATTCCAGGACAGCACCCACTGCGGTGTTCCATTGTCAGTTAATATGCAAGCACACCCTTGTCTCCATGCTATTAGCTGTACTGGCCCATCCCACTTTCCTGCTTGGATAGCTTTCCACAGGACTTGTGCCCTAGATGTGCTCATCCATTTGTCCTTTTTCAATGAAATTCTGATGGAGCGCATTTACGTTCTGCAACTATGTTTAAAAATTTAAGGTAAACATGGCAAGGCCTAATTGTGCCCATGGAGGTAACCATAGCTCCCCTTTTTGCTTCTGTAGTTGTGTGTGTAACCTAGGGTGGCTTGGCCCTAAGGATTACATAGAATACCCGTCATATGTCTAAAATGTCGGAATCAAGGAGGACAAAGCTTTGCTGGTAAGTGAGGGTCCAACCGCAGCAGGCAAGCAGTGTTGTGGAGCATGTCCTACCTTTTTGCCCTTGGGGCAGGTGGCATGAATCACAGGAGAATAAATGTCTAGAGAGATATGCACACCTTGTGGCTGACCAAAGGCGGGCATGTGACTAAATCTCTTCGCCAAATTTCATTTTGTTGAAGGCCTCGGGGCTTGCCTCCTTCAGCAGCAATGGGGCTGAGGGATGTGCTGGCAAGGAGGACATGACAATTTTTGTGCTTGTGATGATTAAAATTACTTGGTTAGGCTTTATTAGTTTGATGATGGTGAGTGAGATTGTCTGGTCAGGTCAAAGGGAATAATATAAGCCACAAATGAATCAGCCTTTTAGTTACCATATGATAAAGGTCCCAGTAAATTTGAATGAGACCTAATATATCCAATATAAAACGAGGCATAATTGTTTTGAACTGCCCCTTGTAATCTGAGGAACAGATTAAACAGAGGAGGATCTAATCTTGCTTTTAATGTAGTATTTTCTAACCACTGGGTAAGAAACACTGCATAAACTGGATCACTAGTGATATTTATAAGGGCCAATTTAGTAAACTGTAGAATATAAAAAATGTCAGTGATTTCTGATTTTTGAGTTGATAGTCTTGGGGTCTGTTGTAGTCAGGGACTGCAAGGAAAACAATTACATAAAGGACACATAATTCATAGGATTATTTTATAATGGTCACCCAAAGAGTCAGATGCAAAAGGAAGAGTGCAGGAAATCTACAAGGCCCCAGGGATCCAGCTGAGGGCTTGGTTCTCATGGCAACCTCCTACCTAGAGCTCAAAACAATGCCCCCCACAAGTCCAACTGGAGGCCTACAGCCCACGATAATATCTCGTGCAAGCATGTTTCATGGATCTGCTGGGAGGGCCCAAAGGTCAGCAGTGGAAGCTAGAAAGTCTGTGCCAGTGGGATGAAGGATCTGTGCCAGCAGACTGAGGGTTCTGCACTGGTGCCAGGAAGTGACACTCAAAATAAGGGCCAAGGCCCTCCCAAAAAAGTACCACAGCCATCCACAGCAACAATAAAGTCCCAAACTCCTCTGATGATGAGAAGGGTCGAGGAAGAGGAAGAGAAGAGTCATATCAGGAAGCCAGCATGACTAATTTCTCCTGGAGATTGAACAACATACACCCTCCTCTCTGCAGCCAGGATGCTCAAAGTAAGAGCTCCCCTAAGTGATTATACATGGATGTTTTAGCAAAAAATGGAAGGTGAAGTCATTAGGAAAGTGGTTATCAGTGTGTCCCATAAAGTCAGCAAAAGCAATTGGCAAATTTTCTAATAAACGGCTTTCTGTAACAGAATTAAATATTGGGGTAACTCCAAGGACAATAAGATCAGAGAGGGGTCAATACCAAACAAGTGATTTCAACAAGTTCTTCCAGCTATTACTATTTTTCCATTTTGTTCAGTATATAACAATAAGGTTTTTATTATTTGATTAAGAAGGTATAGTAATTCAATGGGAAATAGCTGAGAATTACATAACTGTCCTTAAAGTCTGGTAAGGGCATGGGGGGGGAATCTAAAACACATAAAATATGAGGTTGGAGCCAGGTGTGGTGGCACACTCTTGTGATTCCAGCCCTCAGGAGGCTGAGGCAGGAGTATCATTGTGAGTTTGAGGTCTGGGCTACATAAGCAAGTTCAAGGACAATCTGCAATACAAACAAAACTGTACCGCACACAAAACAAAACAAAACGTTTATGATCATTAACTTGATATACTTGTCAGTCCTGTAATATTTCTTCTACCAATTTTAATTCCTATTTTGCTTTGGGAGTTAAATTGTCTCGGTGAATTGATCTGAGGGTCACCATGTAAGGTAATATAAAGGTGTTCTATTGGTATGTGGCGATATCTAACTTAGGCAAAATCCAATTATTATCCTCCTCAATAATTCCTGAAAATTATTCAAGGTTAGAAAACAATTCTGTCTTATTTTTATCTTTTGGGATTCTTACCACCCATTCTGTAGGTAGACCTCTTAAATATAGATAAGGGCTGAAGGTCTGTACCTTAGCAAGAGCTATGCACAGGTTATGGCTCTTATTAATTCTTGAGTTTGACTTTTACTATGTCTGATAGTATCTGCGTCTATTTGGAAGACAACAAGAGACATTATGGTAACCATTGTTGATTTTCTATTGTTTTGAAGACTTGTGTCACTTACACTGCTTTGTTTTGATTGGCTTCATTCTGTTTTATTTTGCTTGATGTTATTCTCTTTAAAATAAAAATTTAAAAAAATTTTAAAAGATACTTCTTGACTGGAGCAAACAATACATTAACTGTGCTTTGATGCTGTGGACCACATATGTTGTCCATAGAATGGATAACATAAGCCTCAAAACATTTCTGTGGAGCAGGCAGTGAGGCGCAATTACAAAATGCTGGCACAGTGTGGGGCTATTCTCCACGCCCTAAAGCAAAAGTGTCCACTGATACCTATCATGGTTCCTTAGAACTGACACTAGGTACAGAGAAAGCAAAAGGTTGACAATCGGGGAGACGTAGAGGGATTGCAAAAAAACCAGTTTTTTAATCAGTGGCCATTCTCAGGGGTGGTTGCAGGGGATGGGAGGCCAGGCTGCAAGACCCCACCAGCTCTGAGGAGGTATTTACAGCCCTTGAGTACTGTGACAACTTCCGCTTTCCAGATTTCTTTGGGATAATGAGCATGGGAGTCTTCCTGGGGCCAGTAGGGAGTTCTAAATGTCCCAGTTGAATCTCTTCTTGTCCCAATTAATGTAAATGTGCAAGCTTCTCTTTTTGTAGGGGCTACTGATCCACCTAGACCAGGGTGTGTGTTTTGCGTTGAAGCGGCAGCGCCATTCTGGGGGTGGAGGCATCCACGATCCCTATCAGAAAGGGGCCCATGGCCTCTTCCTGCATGGCCTAAGTTAGGAGTCACTGGCTGTTTGGGGCGGCCTTGTGAATTCTTTCCCAAGCGTGAGCCTAACTGATACCCCATTTTTTCATAATTTGGTCTGCAACAGTAACTGTCTCACTGGTTCACACAATCCTGCATTCCTTTAAAAGATCCCTTCCACACTGATTGATAGATAAAGGGCCGCAGAAGGTTGAATGCCTGACTCCCTGGGTTTGAATATGGCATGGGAGTTGCACTTTGTAACTCTTGTTGGGGTGAATGAAGTCCCACTAATATAGTGGCTTCGGGTGTGGTAGGTCAAAGGGGAACCATTGGCAGACATGTTGGCTTCAGTGTCCAACAACCCTTGGAGATAGTTTCCTTTTACCGTTACCCTATGCACTGGCCTTCCTTCATCTGTTTCCTGGGTAAACTAAGTCTCTGTGGAAGGGGTGCTACCAAAGCCTCCCTCTTTTCTTTTTTGTCATCTATGCTGGGTTGAGGGAAGAAGTATCAACTGAGCACTGTAATCACTGGGTTTGAAAACCCAAACGTCTGTAAAATGGGCTATAATTTGAATTTCTCCTTCATAATCAGAATCAATTACCCCAAGCATAACAGCAAAGTCCTGT
This sequence comes from Dolichotis patagonum, assembly GCA_004027295.1. NCBI lineage: Eukaryota > Metazoa > Chordata > Mammalia > Rodentia > Caviidae > Dolichotis > Dolichotis patagonum. The sequence continues at coordinate 27,912 of PVJX010013914.1, forward strand.
AAATTTGATCCATTTTTCCCTGTAATCAATCCAAAGCTTCCCTCAAGTAATGGTCCACATTCTAGTTGGTATTTTCACAGGTTTATTACACACACACACACACACACACCCCACACACACAGCCCCACATTGCTCTCTGAGCAGGAGGGAGCTCTAATCCTATGCTTCCCTATCCCAGGACATAACGTCTCACTGGGGACCCAGCTTGTTGCCTGAACTGGAAAGGTCCCTGTCGTTGGAAGGGCTTGGGGCTGGGCCCAATTCCTTTTTCTAGAGGGGAGTGCCATCCTTATGATATTTAGAGGGACAACATTTTCCCCAGTGATTTCCTTTATCACACTGAGGGTAAAGGCCAGGGACCAGTTTGGTACTTCCCCCTGTAGAAGGCCGTGGCCGCTGTTTCAGCTGCAGTGTTTACATTGCGAATACGTCTTGTTTTTCTGCAATTAAAATATTGGACATCGTCAGTTTTGTTCCCTTTGTAAGACTTAATATTGCTTGTGCTAACAGTGAGCTTTTATAAGACTAGCTTCCCACACAGTGACAGGCTTTCAGATAATTTCCAAGGCTGTTTGTGGCCCTGACCACACCAAGTCCCCATGTGCAATCCATATTTGCATTCTCAAAAGCCAACAGAATCACAATAATTTTGGCTGCTTGTGAATGAGGGATCAGACTTCAAAGAACTGACCAGAAGGCTCTCATGATCTTTGTAAGATACGCAAAAAGGATGGGACTGGAGTACCCTCCTCCTCGGGAACGGTAGCCCATGCCCATTTTGTCATCAAATTTATCTGGTCATCTGCTTTGTTAGGACCAGTTAATTGTCAGGCAAGACGTGCACAAGGTCCCCTCCTACCAGCAGATCCTCTGTGACTCCTGTCTTCCCGATGCCCCATTTCTGCCTGTCTATTCCACTGCAAGCTCTCGGAGCTGTACACGGAATTGGAGATAGCGGTCTGCTGATGGACAGGAATGGGCAAGATGCCTAATATCTTGTATGGACACAGAGCTCCCAAAACGGACTCCAGGATGTTCAGCGTGAATGGTTCCTATGCTCCGTTATTCATTACACTCTGGTTTAACTCTTTCAAAACCTTATACTCCGTCCTGCAATGTTCACGTATTGTTTGTTGGGGATTATTGTGGTCCCATCTAGCAGTAATAGGAAAACAACAGGGTCCAATGGTAGCTAGTACTTAGCCAAGCAAGGATGGCCTGTCCAGCCTCTAGAAATTCTCAAGGTGTGGACTAAGGAAGAATCTATTTTCTTCCCAGTCTTTCCCCTTTCCCTTATCAGGGGAGCAGTAGCAGTTGTGGAAATCACTGAAGCACAGAAAGGTCTCAATATGGATTTCAACAAACTCCATGTTGAAAGGGTGTCTGGGGCAATCTGTTCTCCACTAGCATAGATGCTTCTTAAATTTTTGTTCACTCTATCCTAATTCTCTGCACCCAAAGTTCCCACCCTCAGGAACCATGGGTTTTGCTGGGGAATATCTTGCAGCACCTTTGACAGACAGTGGGTACTGAACTGGGCCCGTATCTGTTTCAATAACATACCCAGCTGCATGTATCTTTTGTGTGGGGGGTTACAGGGGATGGAACTCATGATCTTGTCCTTGCTAGGCAGGCACTTATGCTGCTGAGCTAAGTCCCCAGCCCATCTTTGCTTTTCTATTGACAACTTCTGCCAGTTATAAAAGCTTTTCCATGGCACTACTATTTATTTTCACTTCTGTTCAGTCAACTCCAAAGTCATCCTGTGGAATGCCCTGATATCTACACTGATCCTTCCCACTCTGGTGGGTTTTCTCCTCCAAGTCTCATGTTCCTGTGTCTGGGTGCCAGTTGCCAGGGGCTGATTAGACCCACCTGTGGCAGGAATGACAGGCAATAAAGAAAGACAAAGGCAATATTCAAGGTACAAGACGACCAGGAAACACTTGCCTCTAGTGAACTGGTCCAACAATCTTTGCAGTTGACCCTCTTTTATTAGCAAGCAAAAACCACAGAAGGGGTAATGTTCTTTTCACGGAGCAGTGACTACAGTAGACAGGGAACCAGTTAATGAGGAACAGGTCTTCCCTATAACCAGATGCCTGCCTTCTTCAGACTGTCCTCAGCAGATGTTATCTTGCCTTAGAAGCACTATGGTTTCTCTATGCAAACAGGAAGCATGCAGCCTTTTGCCATCTTCTGTTCCTAAAGCAAGTCACGCTGGGCTTGAAATCACAGGACCTTAGTCATGTGGCCTGGTCCCCAGAATAATAAAATGTTATTTCACAACCCCTGGTCCCTAACACGAGATTTCCCAGGGTCCCTCATATTGAGATGGTAATGTCCGTGGTCGGGACGTTGCAGGTTTCCCTGAGCCCGTTCAGTCATCAGAACAGAATGAGGGTTCTGGCTGGCCAAAGCCCTCTCTGGGGAGTTGGGGCAGTCAGACCTCCAGTGCCCAGTGTCAGGCACATCAGCTGTCCCCTGCGGAGCAGGACCCACATGGAGGCTCAGTGCGAGCTCATGCCAGCGTCCAGCCCTTTTGCACTTGAAATAGGAGCACTTTCCCCAGTTGTCCCTGAACTCTTCCTTAGATGGCCTCGGTGGGCTTAATCACTACCAACTGCAAGGGCTATAATCTTAAGTTTTTCTCTTTTTTTTCTCTCCTCTAGGTCCAGAATAGGCTTTGTCTAGCAATTGGGCCATAGGGCTCTGTGGCCCCATCTGAAGCTTTTGCAAGCTCACTTCAAATATCTGGGGATCACTGACAGTGTAATGTTGTTCCATTGGTGCCTCCCCCGCCCTGGAAGGTGGATCTATACTGGTACACTTATGGAAGGCCTCTGCGAATCAGTTATGAAACAAAGCTGGGTTTTCCTTTCCTGTAAGACCTCACTTTGTCATTTTTTTATTTTAAAGAGAATAAAACAAAACAATAAAACAAAATGAAACAAAACAAAACAATGGGAACAATAATGGATGTCAAAAGCAAGACAGTAGGAAATCAACCAGAGTTACTGTACTGCACACTGTTATCCTCTAAGCAGATGCTCGGACCACCAGACACAGGCGTGCACAGTAAGAACTAAGCTGTCTCTTTGCCTCAGTTGCTATCATTTCAGAAACTTCAGGTGAGTGACTTCTAATTTCTTTCGTATCCATGTCTTTGGACTTGTTCTGGGTGGGCTGGAGGTCTGAGATTGCACCCTGCTTCTTCATCCTGTGATCTGAGGTTCCCCAGGAGGCAGAGAGATGTGGGGCGGCTGCTCACTGACATTCTCCAGATGGCAGCAGGGCCTGCAGTGCGGCTTCCTCTCCTCTGGGACTGCAGCAGTGGGTCGGGGGGTGGATTATGGCCTCCTTTTCACCAAGAGAGGCACAGCTTCTGCTCCTCCATGTCTGTGGCAGCGGGCTCAGGGCTGGCGGGTGTTGTTTCTTTCTCGAAAATTTACATTACATTTTTGTGGGGGTAAGAGGCCCAGAGGCCTGGCTGGCAGCCCTGGCAGAGGACAGAGTGTGAGCAGACTCAGACTCTGAAAGTCCTTGACAGATCAAGCGATTCACTCTGCAAGGCTGCCCCACCTCAGGTGCCTCCCCTCAAGGGTTGCTCCCCTTTAACATATCACTCCTCCCCCTCCCTTGCCTATATAAGAGCGCACTGTCGCAATAAAGAGAGACTTGCAGTCTCTGTCTTGTCTCCAGAGTGGTTCTCTTCTTTGCTGCTTGCCATGGGCCCAGGCCTCCTTGGGGCTTCCACAAGGCCCCACTGTGGGGCCTTTGCTTCTCCTTTCCTTCTTTCTTTCCCAGTCCTGATGTAGTAATGGTCATGTAAGGACAGACCAAGGCCCTTTTTGAAGGGTGGAGAATTATGTGGCTATGAGCAGAAAGCAGTGTTGAGGCTTGAAGCTGACAGGTTGTGGTTTTGACATAGAAATGGGACCAAACCAGATGGAAGATATGCAGCACCAAGGATCTTGGACGGCAACAGCTTTATTTATGCCATCAGGCTGGGGAAACTGCGTTCCCAATCGCCAGCCTCCTCTTGGGGTTACACAGACACTTATATAGCTAGATTGTTAGCAGGAAATAAAAAAAGGCTGATACCAGAATATTCTACAGTTGGCTACATATTGTCTTATGTGGCTATGCAGATTTATTTCAGGCAAGTTTAGTGGGGGTTTCCTATCCTATAGCAAGAAGGCCAGGGCTAGGGTCAGCAGGAAAAATCAATCACTCTCTTAGACTGAACCAGACTGTCTCTGGGTGACAAGCCCATGAAATCTTTTTTTTTCCTTTGGTGCCGGGGATCAAACTCACAATCCTGCATCTAATCATGCACTTACGCTGATGAGTTAGACCTCTGGCCCTCTGGCCATGAAATCTTGCAACAAGCTAACATAAGATGTTCTTTTTGTCTGAGTTATACTTATCTTCCAAGCTACAGCTGGCATTGGATTGCCAAGGCTGGCTGAATTTTGCCACTCTCTAATTATGAGAACTGGCTGGGCCTGCCTGCTGTGTCCTTGAATATAGTGTCTGGCTATAGGTTTTAAAATACCCTTTGCATTGATACCTGCCTCTGTGCAGGCAGCCCTGCGTCTCTCCTAGTGGAGGTTGCCGTGCGCACCCTGATTCTCCTATTAGCCTGCAAGCCCAAATCCCTAATGGCAAGCCCAGTAGTAATCAAGTATAGACCCAGCTTCCAGGAAGATGGCATAGTGGTCAGCAGCAGAGAAACAGCCTCTCTGAGATGTGCTGTGCACACACACCCAGTACCCAGACAGTGTGGACTAGAACAGCTTGAGGAAAGTGGGGCTTCTGGACCCAGGAAGGATGTTAAATGAGAGTTGAAGCCCGTGGGGAGACCAAAGAGAGAAACTTCAATAACGAAGGAGGGGCAGTGGGTGGTGCCTTCTCCCTGAGTGGGACTCACTGCGGGGGAGAAGCAGTTCAACCCTTCAGACACGGTGACTGCCAGCAACCCCAGAGGCCTCCATGGAGAAATGTGGTGGTGCGATGGGGAGTGGACACTGGGCTGCACTGGTGAGTGGACTCTGCAGATTGGGCCATGCCAGGGGAGTGGGCGAGTGGCTGGTGGCCATCTTGGAGGGGGTCCGCTGAGCTCAGAACTCAGAACAACTGCTGGCTCCATTTAGCACTTCCTCGCTGAGTTCAAGCCCGCAGAAGGTGTGCTGAGGGCTGCAGGTTGAATGGTTCTGGTTTCAGCCTCACAGCCAGAAACAAGTTTGAACTTCCGGAGAAATACAGGTATAGGTTCACTGAGTTTATTTACTATGTGCCATAAAGCTGCTGCTGGCTTGCTGGTGTAAATCAGCACGGCCCTGGACTCCGTCTCCACATACGGTCTACAGTGACAGCAAAGAGAAACCTTGAGGTGCTTATTTCTCTCTCTCTCCAGTATTATTTTTTCCTCATCATTGTTGATCTTGTCTTATGAGTGTTTTTATGTGTTGCTTCCAGTTTGTATGTGGGGGGTGTTGCTGTCCTATTTGATTCTTTTTATCTCTTCCTTCCCTCTGCCTCCTGTCCTTTTACCAGTTTCCAAAATTTGTATGATCCTCCTTTGTCCTTCAGCCTTGCTCCTAATCTCTTCCTCTTTGTCTGTTTATTTTCCCTCCAAGCCCTTTGAAATTTTCTGCCCTGAGGGTAAAATTGGTACATTGAGGGCTTGTTTACTGTGTACAATTTTTCTGTGTATAATTTTGCTTTAGATTTTGTTGTAAAACCACAAATCTAGTTCATGCAATTAAAGGTGGCAAGTTAATGGTCACTGTTAGGTTTTTGGCACAGTAATAAAGAAGATATAAAATAAATATAGCCTTTATTCCAATCATGTGGAGAGAAGTCCATGACTATAGACAGCCTGACATTCTCTGACCCACACGTGTGGTATAGGGTACACATATAACCTCCAACCGGGGGTGGTGCTTAGGGTGGGCATTGATAAACGCACAAGTTACTGATTGGGACTCCTTTTTGCACCACTGGGAAAGGAAGTTGTCACAAGAGGAGGAGGAGTTGACTCAAGGTAAATATGCTGTTTGGTCCCGCCTCTCACTGCACTTACCCCAGGGCAAAACTCTTTCATTCCCATCTTTTTATTGTTAGGAAAAGGGCAAAGTCTCTCTCTTGCTACTTCCTACTGAAAGGGGGCGCCATATTGGGGCTTAGGGAGGTTGACGGGATGGAGGTTGATGCCCATGTAGAAGCTGGTACCAGGTGTTTCAGGCAGGACAACTTCATCCTTGGAGTGTGCCCGCATCTTAGACTGGAAAAACAAAGAGACAAGGTGCTATGAGGAGGAAGGGCACTATCATATTTAAAGACCCAGGGCAGGTAGAAAGAAAGGTGCCTTTGATTTAAATATGCCATTTTATCAGGACCACGGTGAGGTAGAATTCTGAAAAATAAGTGTGGGGTTAGGAGGAGTGAAGTTATGAGAGGTACTTATTTTCCATCTTAAAGGGTAAAAATTAAAAGTGTAGGTAGGTAGGGCTTGTCTCTGGTCCAGGAGTTGAGCTGGAAAGAATAAGAGGGGTGGGGAGAGCTGTGGCTGTGTCACTATAAGGGAGATATGAGCTCAGGCCCTCAGGGATCTCACATTTGACTAAACAGCTGAGGTTAGAGAGAACTAAGACAGTTGTCACATAGAACAGCATGAAGACGATCTTATACATGATGTAGGAGTCTTTAGGAAAGACTGTCAAGAGTCCTGCTGCAAAAAAGATAATTAGTAAAATGTAAAGAATTAGGAACCAAATTGGGTAACAGAACATGACTTAGCCTGAGAGTTGTGGCTGTGAGGCCTTGGTGAGGGAGGAGACGACCACTCAGGATGGTTAGATTCAGGGTCGGGAGGGTACCACTTAGCTTGCGTGATGTGGAACCAGAAATGGAGTTTAGCAACTTTGACCACTGCTGGGGTTGCCAAGAGGACCAGGTAGGGGCCGCTCACCTCGGTTGTAGTCCTGTGGATTTAGAACATTAGATCTCTTGGGGATATGGGAGGATCTGGCTTGGGCCCTTCAGAAGGTTGAGGAAGGCAGAGATCAGCATGCTGTCGTAACAAGTGTTGGAGGAAGGAGAGGATTGGAATGTAGTTAGCAAGAGGAGGGAGACTCTGTGGGGTAGGAATATTGTTGAGTAAGGATGGTCTGCCATACATAAGTTCAAAAGGACTTAAAAATGTAGGAGCTCGGGGAAGTGCCCTGAGCTTAGCTAAGGCTAGGGGCAAAAGCTGAGGCCAAGGTTGGTGTAATTTTTAAAAAAGTTTTGTAACATGTGTTTTTATGAGGCCATTTGCCTTTTTTACTTTCACTGAGGATTGAGGATGGTATGGGATGTGTAGGCACCAAGTGATGTGTAAACCTGAGGATACCTGTTGGGTGATTTGAGAAATAAAGGCTGGACCATTATCTGGCTGAATACTCTGAGGTAGACCAAACCTTGGGATAACTTCCTGTAATAGAATGTTAGTAACTACACCAGCAGTCTCCCTGGTTATGAGAAAGGCTTCTATCCATCCTGAAAAAGTAGAAACAAAGGTGAGAAGATATTTGAGAGTTTTGTGGCGGGGCATGTGTGTAAAATCGACCTGCCAGTCCTGACCAGGGGTGTGTCCGCAAAATTGATGAATAGGAAAGGAAGGGGATGGTATGTGTTCCTGAGGAGAGGTTTTACTATAGAGATGATAGGTCTAAGTTGTTGAGACCTCAGAGTGTCTGGGTCAGTTTACATAAACACAAAGGAATCCTGACAATTAGGATGTAAAGAGGCATCTTTAATATCTAAGGGCGAATGGGTAGGTTTAAGAGAACCATTGTCTAAAAGGCACTTGATTATAGGTTTAAGTCCCTGTAAATGTTTGGGAGCTATGGGATATTGGGGAACGCAAGGAAAAATTGAAGGATCCCCAAGACAAATTAAAATAAGCATGGCATGGGTAGCACAGGTGGGATTGGTGGTGTCCCAAACTATGGGATCAACCAGAGAAGAAAATCTCTACGTAAAAAAGGGGTATGGAACCTGTTGGAATTACTAGGAAGCTATGGGTAAAGGAGAGTCTGAAACCTGCATGGAATAGGCCCTGTCTGCAAAGGCTGCATAGGTTGGCCGTCAACACCCACTACAGAGACTGAGGACTTAATACAATGGCCTGAAAATTCAGGAAGAACCCTATATATGGCCTTTATGTCCACAAGTACAGAGAATGTCTTACCTGAGAATTCCAGTGGGACTTGGGGCTCTGAGAAGGACACATCAGTGGGGGCTGTGGACCCCAAGCCCCATCAGTCTTCAGCAACAGGTCCAACTATATTAGTCAGCAATGAATCCAGTGGTGATGAAATCTCCTGTGAGGGCAAGGAGTCAGAGGATGGCTTAGCCGCTCTCTGGTGGCTAGGACAGTCACTCTTCCAATGGACCTTGTGATTGCCAAGGGGCAAGGCCACAGAGGAATGCCAGGGTTGGGGCACTCTCTTGCCCAGTGTCCCTTTTGTTGCACTTGAAGCATGGTCCGGGAGGGTCTTGGGCAGCTCTACCTTGCCTCGGTTTACCTCTCTCAGAGCTCCAAGTGTCACTGCAAAAAGATCAGATTGTTATTTTTCTTCTGATTTTTATCTCTGTTGTTGAAAACATGAAAAGCCACGTTAAGAAGGTCCCACAGGAAAACACGCTGGCTCTTAGGCAGGGTTAGCTAACTCGGGCTAACATTCTCTGCCATCCCAGTCACACAGCACCATTCTGTTAGGTTTTCGGTGTAATAATAAAGAAGATATAAAATAAATATAGCCTTTATTCCAAGGACGTAGAGAGAAGTCCATGACTATAGATAGCCTGGCTTTCTCTGGCCCGCACGTGTGGCATAGGGTACACATATAACCTCCGACCGGGGGTGGCACTTAGGGCGGGCATTGATAACTCACAAGTTACTGATTGGGACTCCTTTTTGCACCACTGGGAAAGGAAGTTGTCACAGGGGAGGAGGAGGTGACCTCAAGGTAAATACGCTGTTTGGTCCTGCCTCTCACCGCAGCTTATCCTAGGGCAAAACTCTTTCAGTCACCTCAGTTTGTCATTTTCTAGCCTGTGTTTGATGCTATTTTTATTGCTGATTTTGCCACTTTAGCCAAAGTGGCACAATGGTTCCAAGCCGCTGATCTTCCTGGTATACCAAACTGAGCTTGCCCAAGGGTCATAGAAAATACTGTGGGCCACTTCCAGATCCCAGGAGCTGGGCCAAGCAAGCAGCAGCTTTTCAATCCCAAGAAATTGAAGCAGTGGGATCTTCCCACAGACACAAAACCTGAAAACCAGCTACACCTGGGAGAATCCTCTGGGGAGTAGTCATTTCCTACGGGCTCTAAGTACTAGCAATAAAGCTACTCATCATAGGCAATTTACAAGGATCAACCTAGGAATTTAAGGAAAAAGACAGAAAATGAAAAGACACTTCAGTGAAATGCAATGGCAGGCCCAGTTCACCAAAGTTAAACCCAGGTGGGATTATCCAAAAGTCACCCATCTGGTCTCTCTGAAGCAGTAACTACAAAATGAATGAGCCTTCAAAAATAGTCAAATCAGAAATAATTTCTCAAGTATAGACCCAAAGGGTTGAGGGACAGGATCCCTACCCCATAAAACAGGATTACGGCCCCAGATTTGGTATTGTCTCAGCTCGGAACACCCCTCTCCTTCCCTGGAAGTGGCTTGCACCCCTCCTGCAATACCTACAATACTTTTGCTTTGCCCTGGTCTTTCTGACTCTTCCTCTTTGTCCATGGTAGAAAGGTGGGCCCAGTGAGCATGAGTCTGGTGACTCCTAGATGCCAGGCCCACCAGAAGTAAAATAAACTGGGGGCTCATCCAGGATGGGAGGACGATCACCCAAGACCACCAGACATAATCAGTTTACCAGTGAATGCGGGAGGACACTTTTAAAAGCCTCCCCTTTTAAAATATTAGGCACAGGTTTGACAGTCCAGTCTGGCTGGCTTGCTTTCCCAAGATGCCCTCCTCCATCGTGGTGGAAGGCTTCTGATGGAGCTGCTCATTGGGGTAGGAATCCCAGCTTCCTGGAGCATCAAGTGCAGTTTCTGACTGTTGAGGAGACTTAGACTTGGGCTTTATCCTCACATGGCCTAGTTGTGGATCCACTCATGTGCAGGGACACGTCTGCTAAGAGCAGATCTTCCTGGTCCAGATGGACCATGGCTTCAAGGGATGAGGGAAGGAATCCCATCATGTCTGAGCAACCCCTCTGCCTGGGTGCTCTGAAGTGCAATTCCTTTCATGCTCTTTCTGACCTCTGTCTTTGCCTAGAAATCAGACAGCTCCTTGCTGGGATGAGCTTTCCCGTTTCACTGTCCCTTCTAGCCTACTAGTAGGAAGAAAAAGGGTAATTTAGGTTCTTCACACCCCCTTGGTCTAGGTAGAAAATTTGTTCCCTTGATTTGTCACTTACTTTGCCATAGTTCAGCAGAGCCAGATATGTGGCATAAGGACTGCAAAGCCTGTTTGGGTCCTAGAGAGGACAGCGTCCAGGGACCTCTTTATTTTCTTCATCTGTTACAAGTTTTGTAAAGCCTCCCCTTTTAAAATATTAGGCACAGGTTTGACAGTCCAAACATGATTTGAGGACCTGCCTCACCGCATGCTTCCCAACTCTCCCTTCTGAAAACCCCCGAGAGCCTCTATGCTTTAGATATGATGGCCTGATTAGGGCCCAGAAGGAGAGAGCCTTTGGGGAATTCGATGTTTTTGAGCAATGACAACATCAATGTTACTTGGGATATAGGAGGGACTCTTGCAGTCCCAAGGAGAAGAGGACATTTCCTCTATTACAGGCTTCAGCGAAAGGAAGTCATGTAGCAGGCTGGGTACAGTTTCTTAGGGCTGGGTCCCAGCTGTGAGGTGGGGGACGCCTGGCGCTGGCCAGGCATGATTTGTTCAGGGAAGACTATCAAAAGGCCGCCTCCTTTGGCTGCTCAGTGGATGAGCCTGGACTTTATGAATGTTTCCTTCTTTTTGCTGTCCTACAAGGGAGTCCGGGCCTCAGCCATTCTGAGGCACACTCCCCTTCTGTGGCACTCTCCCCGGGGAATGTCTCAGCAAAACTTGGGGAGATTTGGTTTCTCAGTCCCTTAAGGAAAAGGCTCTTCTTACCTTTTATTATATTGAGGCTGGGGCACAATGCACTTTGGGGGATTTTGGAAGGCTCCCTAAGTTTTAACATTGTTCCTCACTTGCATCTTTCTATGAGGGAGAGGGAAAGCAAAATGAAGCGCCCATGCCTAGCGTTTCTTCACTCCTTGGCACTCTCCTGAGTGGGTTTCTCAGTGTCCCTTGACGACCTCTCTTGACTACTAGGAAACCAGGCTTCGTACAGGGTGCCAGGGGCTAAGTAGACAAGAGGGGCGTCCCAGGGCAGGAGAGAAAGGCCCGGCTCCTCCTTCCAGCGCCTCCTGCTAGCTTACTGCCCACTGGAAACAATCTGCAGAGGAGAAACCAAGACAGGTCCCACTTACTTACTCCTAACTGAGCAAAGCAAGGAGTCAAGGCCAGTGATGCAGCTCAGCAGCACAAGCACAAGCAGCACAAGAGCCTGAGTTCAAGTCCTGGGACAAAAAAAAAAAAGACAGGAGAAGTCTCACAGATGACCCAATAGTCATCGTAAGTGCCACGCAAAGGGTAACTTCTCTACTTAGGTTGTCTTGCTCCTCTTTGGAGAAACTCTTAATCTGGGGGAAAGAAAAAAAGACCTTAGGGATTTAGCTCAGCATTACAAGCACCTGCCTGGCAAGTGCAAGGTTATGAGTTTGACCCCTGGTACAAAACAAAAACACTTTTAGGGGTGACAGTTACAGCTAACAAAGTGTACACCCCGATAGGGGATAAGGATTGCCCTTTGCTCAGGCCTCAGTGGGTTTATGAAATGCCTCCTGAAAAGGGGCCCCTTTGCCCTTCTGATGCAGAAAGGACCCACTAAGACAAACAAGCCTATTTCTTATGCAGACTTAGAACAGGTTTGTCAGAAAGAAAGGAAATCCACACCCTCCCCCACACACCCCAGGTTCTACAGCTAAAGGATGCCATGGTCAATGTATGTGTCTGAAAGCACAGTCTGAGCAAATGCAGGTGTCTTGTACACTGTCTGTCTGTCCAATCTGCGCTCATGACTGGTTACAACATCTGCAGGTGCTGTGCTTAAAGAGAAGCCTTCTCCGATTGGGGATGTAGCTCTGTGGCAGAGTGCTTGTCTAGCATGCACAAGGTGCTGAGTTCAACCCTCAGTACTACAAAAGGAAAATAAAGAAAAACAAAATGTTTTTCAAGCTCAATAATTTCCTTTTATGTCTTTGGCTTTTAAAAAAAATTCCACGGCAAACAATTTACATAGCTTTTCAGGACAGCTAAACTGATTAAAGCGTTTAGCATGTAGTTAAAGAAGACCTTGGGATGGGTGGACACGCAGGACACTGTCTCAAATGCTTGTGGCCCACACAGCCTATCAGCAAGGGTAATCTGAAACAGGGTGAAAAACGTTTTTAAGGTCAATGACATATTTCCACTCAGATTATCTGTCAATCAAAGCAGTATCAATTATATAGGGGAAAGAAACTCCCAATCTACTAGATGTCTGGTACAAGTTCCTGTTCTCTAAAATCAAAGAATGAATTTTAGGAACAACGGAGGTTAAGAGCAGAATATATTTATTGAGAGAAAGAAAGCTTCTGTCTCAGTGACAGAAGGGGTCCCGAGCCATTGTCAAAGGCTCTGTCTTTTCTAGGGGCTTTTATAGAGCAAAGCCACGAGGTGAGGGAGGTCCAAAATGGGGCAAATGGGAACTCCCAAGGCAAGCAGGCATTAGGTGGGACAGAACTATACTCAACCAATCAGATAATATAATTGCTCGGGAAAGATTGATTAAATTGGGATCCAATAGGGAAGCCGGTCACATAGCAAGTGTGAGTGAGGCCTTTGCCTGTAGGCTTGGATGAATGGCTTCTTCTGGCTTCCTCAAGGTATACATACCTAGTTAGAATATCAATCCCTGCTGTTTATCCTTAGGGTGTGGCTGCATTTGTTTTGTCTTTTGTTTTGAGATCTGGTTGACAGAAGGAGGTGTCTGTCTGTTCCAAGGGTGCAAGATTTCTGGTCTTCTGCACTGCCTGGTCCTAGGGCCCAGCCTGCCTATAATATTTCTATCTAATTCAGCTGCCTATAACAGTGTCAACATGGGCTTTATGAATGCAATGACTATTGTCATCTACATGTAATAACTAGTTGTTGGGCTATTTCTAATCAGTGAAGGACCCTTAGTAATAATGGGAGGGTTTCTCTCAGAAACAGTGCTTTGATTGTTGTGATCCAAAATCATCTGGGAAAATTGTGCAGGTAATGAAGTGGGCACCCCTTAGGTGTGGAGGCCACTTCTGGACCTGACTCCCTTTGCTGGATAGAAAGCAGCTGCCAAAAATGTGCTCATCTCATTTTTCTCCCAATAACAGGACAACTCGTGGTCTCCTTACCCAAGCCTTGTAAGAGACTCACTCCAATGAACCTTGATAAATAGAATTTTGATATTTTTGTGTTGAGTGAGCATCAAAGTTAAAATTTTCTGTGGGTAAAAAATGAGGTTTTCTTATTGCGAGGTGCTCAGATACTGCGAAGTCCAGGGAAGGTCACTCTAGAAGTTCCAGTCTAGACATAAGTTACCTGTGAGGTGCATCTGTAGACAGGTGCATTTGCTTGGATGACAGTCCATGGAAGGATCAGGAAACTGGGGTCAAAGTTTCTTTATGTTGTTCATTGTCTTTATGTCATTCATTGTCTCATAATAGAACGGAGAAGACTATGGCAGACTAGAAGATTGTTCTGTACTAAAACATTTAAACGTGTTTTCAAGACGATAATAAAGTTTAATGGTTTTAATAGACTGATGTCATTATAATTTTTCTAAACTGTGATGCTGTTTCAATCTCCAGTTTTCTCTGAAGACTATGTGATTATCTGTTGGCATTCTCCAGAGGGTCAAATTCTAAGAGAATCATGATTAGTGAGTCTATCAGCCAGTGTTTTGCTAGAGAAAGAGACACAACACGAGTTACACAAATGTATGAGAAATGGCAAGACTGGCTCACGATGCCACAGAGTGGATGAGGAAGCAGCAGAGGGCCTCTGCATACTAGAGACCAAGGCTTCACGCCATGGGCTGGGGCTCAGTGCAGTGTCCTGTGCAAGGCTGTGTCAGAGGCCGAGGGGTCTGCAATGAAAGGCTGGAGAGTCTGCACTGGATGCCAGGAAGTGACACCTGAAGAACAGAGGCAGAGCTGTCCTTCCTCATTTCCCCTTGGGGACAGGCCAGCCCAGAGTGAATCTCTCGCACCGCACCCAGGTAGGTGCTGAGCCAGTTTCCTTGAGCTTCTCTTGCTCAAGTTGACACAATCAATCAACCATCACCTCTACTATTGTAACGTGCTGTAGATACAATACAGACTGGGAGGTGCAGCAGACGGGCTAGCAGTGGTGTTGTAAACTGTGAGAGGATTGTCCAATTACAGCATTTCTGCTTGCAGCATGAAGGGTGGCGTGAAATGCCTCATGTTCAGCTACTGTAACTCTCAGAAGGAAGACTGGAGAACCATGGCACTTAGTGCAGGTCCTGAGGAAGGCGAAGATATCCTGGGTGACCACGTCCTAAGACCGCCATTTGTCTCTCAGTGGGATCTTGGTCTTGCTGATCGTTTTAGGGAGAATAACCATACTCGGAAGTCTCCTGAACCTTCCGCTTGTAATCCTGAGATCAGGTCCATCCCCTCCAAAGGACCAGAGAGGCGCCCAACATCCCTCAGCTCCCTCGGCAGCCTCCTCAGGCAGCCCCAAGGGCTGCTGGGAGCACACAGACAGCTTTAAGCCCCACAGGTCAGACCCAAAGTGGTGCGTCTTACTACTCTGGCTCACAACTTGTCCTGGCCCTAGGAGAAGTCCCAGGGATGGACGGAAATACTCAGATAGAGATTCCTTTTTCAGTTCCAGATGTCCAACTGTGCAAGGAATGATCAAGGCCACTGTCAGAGGACCCAAGAGGTTTGCAGGTGGGTTCCAAACTTTGACCTTTGCTTTTAACTTACTGTGAAGAGATGTCCGATACATTTTGGCCACTTGCTGTACTTCAGATGAAAGACACAGAATCCTACAAGAGGCTAGAAACCATGCAGATGCACAATACACTTTCACAAGAAAAAGAAACCACCCGAAACAGCTAATTTCCCTGTAGCAGAGCCAAGCTGGGAATGTAATTAATTCTCAGCAAAGACCACAAATGGTGTCTAGTATGCTAGCTGCTCTTCTCACGGTGAGGAAAATGTGTGTGAAAAGTCTGTTAAATGTGATGAAGTGATGGCCCTGAATTGAGGAAAGGAGAAGCAAAGGCCCCACAGAAAGGTCCAGGGAGTATACGCAGGCTGACCTGGTCCCTGTGTGCTCATGCCCCTATGTCCCCAGCCTTTCCCCCTGCAGGTGAAGCAGAACTTAATGCATCAGCATATTGCCAAATACATTTGTTTCATCAAAGACCTGTGGAGTGACATCCTCAAGTGCAAGATCAACCAACACGCTGGGGAGGGCCCAGTCCTGGGCCAGCTGAAGTGGGGTAACATTGGCCACATCCAAGGCATATGAGTGTGGACACACCTGCTCTCTGCTGGGAGAGCTGGAGATCAGGTGGGATCGTGTATTACACTACACTTTCCAGTGTGCAGGGCTTCACACTGGTGTGCGGCACTGGGGCCACCACCTTTCTGTGGTTGACACAGGTCATGTAAATGTGAGGGCATCTGGGTCCTATGGAGAACCTGGTAGCACCTTTGTGGTACAGTCTTGAGACAGCCTACAGGGACAGGATAGGAGGAGATCTTTCTGGAAGGAAGTGCTTGGACAGGAAGTAAGGACAGTGGTTTAGGAAGGAAGATGGGGAAAGGCCACAAATGGGCCTAAAATCCTTGGGCAGATCCTGGCCCTTGACTGGCCTCCCTTTCCCACCCCTGGCAGGCAGCTGCAGGGAGAGCAGGCCATAGTGAGGGCACTGAATAACCAGAGTTTCCGGGAGCAGATGGATGTGCGCAGGTGTCTGCTAGAGCTGTAGAGCCAGGCATGGAGACTGAAATCAACACCTCCCTCCACCGCTTTACCATCACTAAGTAAAAATCACTGTGTACTCTTCCTTCCAGGTCCCACATGGACCCAGGGAACAAGAGCTGGGAGCTGTGACTGTACCCTGTATCCTGTCCTACGACCTCAATCTCGTATCTGCCTGTGGTGGGGCAGCTGTGAGTCTAGGAAATCACATCTAACTATCAAATGGTGGAAGGAGTAGAGGAAGATGTCCAACACCAAGGACAACAATAAGGACTCAGGCAATCACCAACCAGATGTCCTAGGGCCACCCTAGGGGGCCTCAGCCTGGGGGAGCATCTCTGCCCTGGGAGACAAGCAGAAAAAGCTGAACAAAGAGAGATCCTTGGAGGGCATAGGAGGTGAACTCGTAGGTCCCCGGCACCTGGGGAGCCTCTAGGGAGGTACCTGCTGGGAACTGGTACAGTCTCTGCAAAGTGTACCTGTGGGAGCAGGAGGAGGGTGGGCTGGAGTGGGCCACCATCATGGACCGAGTGGCCTCCAGGGCCCTAAAGCTGGTTGCAGGGCCCTGGGTGTGTGCACATATGCCAGGGAGGGGCTGACACCCACAGTGGGATGGGACCAGGCTAGCTGGCTGGGGCCCCAGGGCATTACTTTCCTTGCCTCCTCACCCCATCCCATGCCTTGCTAGCCTGAGTAAGTTCCTCTCTGTAGCCATTCCTCACTGGCACTTGTCCCCACCCAGGACCTGAGGTGGCCATCTGACATCTCACAAATGGCCCTAGGTGACCTGCCAGGAGACCAGGGCATTAAGTGGTACCACTGAAGCTGCCTAGCAAACTGCAGCTTTGTCCTGGGGATCCAGGACCCAAGCCCACTGCCCTTGCAGGGCTTTCAGCCCATGTGACAATCCTTGTCACTCTGTGTCCCTTTGTCACCCTTTGCCATCATCTGGTCCAGGACCAAGTCTTCTCAAAGTCCACCCTTTTCACACACCCAGGACAGTTTCTTGCCCAAACTTACCCCAGCAGAAGTGACGGTGGCCCCAGACTGTGACACTGAATTCTGAAGCTCGCCCCTGCAAACACGGTGCTACTCTGCACTCACCACAGAGAGGTGAGGCCACTTCCTTCAGTGTGACCAGGTGAGGGGGCAATAGGGGACAAGGAGGCTGAATAAAGAGGAGGTCTAGAGCTAGGAGTCCAGGGTTCTTTCTCCCTTCCCACCAACATCTTTTCCCCAAGGGGCCAGACCTCAGTGCCACCAGCCTGGTCAACAGCCACCCGTCCTCCTCTGCCATCCTCAGTAAAGCCCGCTGTGCACGCACGGCCAGACCTCTCTGTGCCTATCACACCTCCCATCCTGTTGGCACTGGAGACCGGGAGGTGAGCTCCAGGCACCACTTGGCCCCAGAAGTCTGGTTTCTGGTGATGGGCACACAAGGGCGGACAGCCAACAGTTGGGTGCAATCTTTCCAGAATGGCCGCCCACCCCTGAGGACTGCTGCCCCGCCAAGTGGGACAAGGGGCCTGCTGAGTCCCACACTTTCCTCTTCCCAGACCTTTCACTCCAGGCACTGCCTTCAGACAGCCTGGGCTGCCAGATCAGCTCTTCCCGGCATCAGTGAGATTGTCGGGGTCCCTTTGTCCCAGAAAGGTGCGTGCGCCCATGCCTGGCATCCTCTAACTGCTCAGCTCACGCGGCCCAAAGCTCCAGTCTGCCTTTTGCCCTCCTGAACCTGCCATGCATTGGGTGCTGCCTCTTCTGTGGTCAACAGTGTCCCTGGGGTGTTAGCCACCTGCTCAAGGACACAGAAGTACAGGAGTACAGAAAGTAGAATGGGGACGCCTGACACCTGAGTTCATCCCCAATAATAATTGTAACAGCAAATACCAGTTGAATCTCTGTCCCCCAGAAACGTAGGCTGAGCCCTTCGTCTTAGTAGTCTGCCTCTCCCAGCTGACAGAGGAAAGTAAACTCAGTATATCCCACGTTCCTTAAATGACAAGTGAGTGGGGTGCCGGTGACAAGGGCACCCTGGCTCCTGCTCGTGTCTGCCGCGGCAGAGGAAGGACATTGGGAGGTGGCCTTGATCCTGGGTTGGCACCCTGTGTCCTCTGCAGTACCAAGTGCAT